>SKCR01005140.1:0-89516 GCA_019454045.1 Zanthoxylum bungeanum | reverse complement strand
TATTAAATGTTTCACCTTTTACCCCAGCGGAAATTTAACTACAAAACATAAAGTGAATAAAAAGAAAGCTGTAATAAAAACTAAAAATACATAATTTTAATATTACAATAATTTACAAAACTAGATGCTTCATATGAAATCAGGGAAAAGAATCCCAAGGAAAGCACACTAAATGAAATGAAACTGAACTGAATTTATAGGCAGATTTTGCGTCTGGCGTCGCGACTTTAAAGGTCTTGGCGTCGCGATGCCAAGACGCGGATATGGTCTACGCGGCTTTTGACCACGCGCATTGTCGGCTCAATCAAATTATGACACGTGGCACGCGGTGAGAGTGGTGCAATGGGAAGGCGACACGTGGCACACGGTGATTGGTGGATGTTTCGGTCCAATGAGAATCTGACACGTGGCAAGCGTTAAGGATCTGTCCAATAAGAGCTTGACACGTGGCAATATGTGATTCGCCGGTGATTCGGTCCAATGATAAGGCGACACATGGCATGCACTATGTTTGGTCCAATAGGATTGTGACACGTGGAACGCGGCGTATTTTAGCTTATCTTTTGTGATGATGACACGTGGCAAGACGCACGTTAGCAAGGTCGGTGCACGTTAGCATGTCCAATTTCTCAGATTTTGACCCGTGTCCCTCGGCGCACGTTAGCATGACCGGCACACGTTAGGCGTCGTGACGCTGGCAAAATTACAAGAATGCCCTTTTTCATCCATTTCACTGTTTTGACCCCAAATTGCTTCCAGTGCTTTCCAAACTTTATTTATCTGCAAAATAACAATAAAACACATCAAAACGTTCACAAAACCCGAAAAACTATACAAAGTATCAGGTTAAATGAGTGGGAAATAGTGATATAAATACCACTCATCACACCCCCAAACCTAACATTTTGCTAGTCCTCGAGCAAAACACAAACTAAAATAACATAAACAAATTTAAACTATGCCACTTTCGTAGGGATCACGGTTGCATTTAGCGTATGCAACAAGCCTTTAAACCCCTAGGTGTCCCTAGTGGACGAGTTGTAGTCTCGTGAGGGTTTACAACAATGATACCCACAAATATTTTACAAAAGTAAAAATGTAGTGAAACTAATGCACACAAAAGCAAAAAGACAAGAGAAAAGAGAATAAAGAAGTTAGTGACTAATCTGGTGAAACTTCTACTCCAAATTACTAGCTGTTTTGTTTCTTTCTAAATTACCGAATAAGTAAATTCTTCGATTATATTTACCATTCTTCATATACACAGCCAACAAAATATCAACTCATTTTTTCCCACAACAGTCACAAGTGCAGTTGAGAAGATAATAATATTTTTGTTCTAAAGTTCTATCAGATTTCACACCTTTTTGTAGCAATGGAATAATTTTTCGGATTTTTTTTTGATTTTTGATTTTTTTTTATTTATATACAATATCTTCCATCTATGTAGCGAGTGTTGGGTCGGTGGCTCCCAAACCAGTTGGCTTTAGGGCACCAGATGTTAAGATACCCTTACAGACTTAATTACTCAGACTTCAGATATATATATTTTTTGCAGCATCTTTGATCCATGTAGCGAGCTTTGGGCCAGTGACTCCCAAACCAGTTGGCTTTTAGGGCACTAGGTGTTAAAACACCCTTACAGACTTAATAACTCGGATCTCAGATTTTTTTTTTTACTCCATTGCTTTTTGAGATGTTTCCTCCAATTAAACTAGAGCACTGAATATTACAAACTTTTCAATTTTAGCTCATGTCTGTATGTTACTATGCATGTTGATAATACCTGCCAACTGAGCATATGAAGATCCATTTTAGTCAGTATTATGGAGAATTCACAAATTAAATAATTCAAAAGGAAATAAACAAAAATTAACTTGTTCTGAAATAGGTTTGAGATACGTCTCAGGAGTGGAAACTCCTTACACATATATCTCTTACCAATTTCACATTTTTAGTCAAAATAAAAACACAAAATCGTAAAATATTTTTGTAATTTTTGAAAAATTTTCAATTTTTTTGTATTTTTAGAAAAATTTTGGAATAAAAAAACAACACACAACTAAAAACAAGATACTGATCAACTAATTTCCTCCCCCAAACCTAAATGAGAGATTGTCCCCAATGTCTTAAACAGTAGAAGAAGAGTTTAGAAGATAATACTTGGTTAGCTGAAATTCTAAAGGAAATTAAAGGTTAAGATCCAGATTAATCCGACGCCTCTTACCACGATCGTCCTCGGACCAATTTATCTTTGAAAAGACATGGTCAATTTGTGGTTCGTAGGTTAAGATTTGATCAATTAGATCCGGAGCAATTCTGGCAATAAAGAGGAGTTCTTTCATAGGTTTTGACACGAACCCATTTCTCCAGGCATCATCAAGAAACACACAAAGAAAATCATAAAATCCTTCAACGTTGTACAGTCCAAGCGATTTCTGGTGTATGTTCAGGTTCGCCCAAGATAACACTGTAAAAATTTCCTCCAATGTACCCAAGCCACCTGGCAAAGCAATAAAAGCATCAGCACGATTAATCATTTCTACCAGTCGTTCAGATATACCTGGCACGATTAACTCTTCTCTGTTTGATGGTCCAATAAGATTTGCCTCCCCCAAGGGTTTTGGGATGATTCCCAAGACTTGACTGCCTCCTTCCTGTACGGCTTTTGAAACGATCCCCATAAGTCCAAGATTGTCTCTGCCATATACTAAGTGCATATTCCTTACAGCTAAGACTCGACCCAATTCCTGTGCTGCTTCTACGTAATGTGGCTTAACACCAACACTAGTACCGCAAAACACACATATGTTTTCAACTCGTCTTCTTGAAGTGGCTTCCATGTTTATATATTTCTTTCTCAAATCTGGATGCCTTCAAAAGTGCAATGATGTGCTGAATTTATAGTACCTGAAAAGAGTGAGTAATAATAGCACTAGTATCTTCCAAATGACGATATTAGCTAAACAACAAAAGAAATCGTGAAAGGTCAAAAAGTCCGGATCCTGTCTACAAAAAATAAAGATAATTACAACAGAAAACAAATCAAAGCAATAATTAAGGCAACAGAATTGTGTACACAATACACAATGCACTTAGTATAAATTCATTAGGATGCGTCTCAAGAATCCATTCCTTACTCAGCCATTGCTAATGAATTATCTCATATCTTTGCCAAACACCATTCCTTCTGTCTTATGCTTTGGTTGAGCTTTTCCCTACAAAAATAACACACAAAATTAAAAACTCTACAACATGTATACACAAAATATAAAAATAGAAATTACAACAAAGTGCATGGGTTGCCTCCATGCTAGCGCTAAATTTTTCGTCTTCAGCCAGACGTGACTGAAATCCATATGTCAAGGAGGTTTCAGCGTCGTTTTGGATGTTCGTTTAAAGACAATCCCATGTGCATTGCTTTTGAAAGGTCTCTTCCAACGGTAAAGTGGCAAAAAGAATTTTGTCTCATTCAGTGCTTGTGCCACTTTCTTAATCTTTGTTGCTCCAATAATTCCTGAAAAGAAAGAAAGAAAATCAGGAGGTCTCGTATGGTGCTTGACCTTGAATGGAAGTTCCATTCTATCAAGATTCTGGGTGATATCTCTAAATTGTACTCCCCAAAACAGTGATGTTTCGCCTGAATGCTCTGGATCTTCAATAAGGTCATACATTTGCTCCTCCATTTGCTCTGCTTCTTGCTCCACCTTTTCTTCACAGATGTATTTTAAAATTTCCGTATTCAATTCTTCATCCGTCATCTGTGAAATGCATGCTCCATAAGTGTCACCCTGAGGATGTAAAAATGATTCTGACATTAAGTCTTCATCCTCTGATACGACTGGAATGGATGGTTCAGGTAGATCTTCATCAAACATCATGGTAAAGCATGCTCCAAGATCTTCATTTTGAGGCTTGAAAGTTTGATCCTCCGTTGTTGGTGCAGTTGGTACAAATAGATCAGCTTCATCCTCGTCAGAATCTGAATAATAAAAGTCAAATAGAGACTTCGCTGGTTTGGGCTCCTGAACTGATACCTCTGGTTGTTGATACTGCTCAGCCTCCAATTCTGTTGAAGTGTCATTGTGAAATGATTAGTACTCGAAGGCTTTATCAGTGTCATCTGAAACTGGTTCTTGAGGTATGTAGTTCTGATTTTCTGTTAATTGTCTCATTTGATCTGTCATCCTCTGAATGGATGCTGATTGTCTTTGAATACTTTCGAGTTGATTCTGGTACGTTTCAAGCATTGTATCCAACTTTTCGTCTTGTTTCTTGAATAAATCTTTGAGCATGTCAACCAATTGTTCTTCATTTGATGGTTCTGGTTCTTGATGAAGATCATTGTAAGTGGGTGGTGGATAAGATGGAAAATGTGGTTCTGTGAAATGTGATGGCTTTTCATACCATGAAGGATCTTGATAGCTCTGCCACCCTTGATGGTAGTTGTACTCGTAATAATCTATAGGGTGGTTACCATTACATATGTCACATCTCCCCATTGCGTTCTGATGAGCAAATGTAGAATTGCTTGATTCTGACATCCAGTGATAGTTGTTGGGCTGGACAACATGCCTCAGAAAACCGGACTGTTGCTCCCAGATTTTGGGTGTATCTTCTAGTAAAGCTCGTGATCTCTCAATCTCCCAATAATGTTCCATTTTTTTCAATCACCTGAAAACAAAAGAAAGAAATAAAAATTACAGATAAAAAATAAAGAAAATTAGATACAAGTAAATTAGATAGCTTCAAAATTAATAACTCAAGAAAAATAAGTCTCCGGCAACGGCGCCAAAAACTTGACCGGCGTAAACACACACGTATAACACAAGCGCACTTATCGTTCAAGTAGTATAAAAATATTGATCCCACGATGACTTAATTCCTACTGTTGTTATTAATTATTGATACTATTTACTTACAGATATCTAATTATAGGGAGAATGGAAATGATTGCTTTTGGTTGGTTGAATGTGGATTTGCTAATTAAAATAAAAACAGACTCAAAAGAAAATACTAAGGAAAATAAAAGAAAAGACTCAAAGATCTAGGGTCGTGACTCCACACAATATTATTCTAAAGATGAATTGATTCTCTTACATATGTGTAATAAGTTATTTTGCTAACCTGGAACACGAAATTATGCAAAAGCCTCTGTCGATGGTCAGACCCAAATACCCAGTATAACCCAATTGAACCATATGTCTATGTCAACCAAATTACTTGGATTCATTAAGATTAAGTTCCAATTATGGCTACCCCCGCCCGACAGGTATATGTCTATCCTGTAAGGAAATCTATTAAAGGGTTATCTATCATCAATGAAGATCGTGAGCTATTGAATCTAAGGCTGAAACCTAAAATCCATATGTCTAGTTCATTTTAAGTTTACCACATCAATCTTATTGGTGATCAGACAACAAGAAGCATTAAGCTTAAGACTCAATAAACAAACTAAAGAATTACCTATAAAAAGAAAATTAATTATTAAGTGTGTGGATATTGTGTTTCATCCTTTCCCTAGAATAAAATAAAATGCTGGGGGTTAGAGGATCCACATTTAATATTTTTTATCTAAGAATCTCACTTATTATAAAATATAAATTATTTTATATTCTGTTTTCTCAGGAATTAATAATGTTAAACATTTAAAACCAACCATATAGGCGGTAATCCATTTAGTCCAATTACACCAGCCATATAGGCGGTAATTATCTATCACATAAAGACCAGCCATATAGGCGGTAAAGTAATTTATATATAGACCGACCATATAGGCTGTAATAAAGTCTGCCATTAATTAATCCGGTTAAATAATAATTTATAAATTATAATTAAGTGAGATTTACCTAGATAATTATATTAAATGTTTCACCTTTTACCCCAGCGGAAATTTAACTACAAAACATAAAGTAAATAAAAAGAAAGCTGTAATAAAAACTAAAAATACATAATTTTAATATTACAATAATTTACAAAACTAGATGCTTCATATGAAATCAGGGAAAAGAATCCCAAGGAAAGCACACTAAATGAAATGAAACTGAACTGAATTTATAGGCAGATTTTGCGTCTGGCGTCGCGACTTTAAAGGTCTTGGCGTCGCGATGCCAAGACGCGGATATGGTCTACGCGGCTTTTGACCACGCGTATTGTCGGCTCAATCAAATGATGACACGTGGCACGCGGTGAGAGTGGTGCAATGGGAAGACGACACGTGGCACACGGTGATTGGTGGATGTTTCGGTCCAATGAGAATCTGACACGTGGCAGACGTTAAGGATCGGTCCAATAAGAGCTTGACACGTGGCATCATGTGATTCGCCGGTGATTCGGTCCAATGATAAGGCGACATGTGGACGCGTTATGATTGGTCCAATAGGATTGTGACACGTGGAACGCGACGTATTTTAGCTGATCTTTTGTGATGATGACACGTGGCAAGGCGCACGTTAGCAAGGTCGGTGCACGTTAGCAAGATCCGGCGCACGTTAGTATGTCCAATTTCTCAGATTCTGACACGTGTCCCTCGACGCACGTTTGCATGACCGGTGCACGTTACGCGTCGCGACGCCGGCAAAATTACAAGAATACCCTTTTTCATCCATTTCATTGTTTTGACCCTAAATTGCTTCCAGTGCTTTCCAAACTTTATTTATCTGAAAAATAACAATAAAACACATTAAAACGTTCACAAAACCCGAAAAATTATACAAAGTATCAGGTTAAATGAGTGGGAAATAGTGATATAAATACCACTCATCACCAATTAATAAACAATCAAGATTCATGCTTTTCATTTTCAATGGAAACTTATATCAATACACATGCATTTCGTTTTCATTCAAGTATGTTACATGGCAAAATCATATTCAATGCAAAAATCAATAAAATGATCACATACATGTAATTTATCTTAATAAATTCAATGTGATACCAATTGATATGAAAAAGGGGTTTAAGTGTATGATTAAGGCATTTAATGATATCAAATGAGTAATTGATACCAATAGAAAGTTAAATACATTGCCTAATCACTTTGTACGCTTAAAAATATTAACCAATTTAAAATATGCATACATACACTAAGAGGAAACGGTACCAATGTTTCCGTGAATACCGATTTTACCTTTACCGTTGCGATTCCTCATCTCTTTGAGCCTTTGAGATCAATTTTGTAATTTTCTTTAAAGATCCATTCCCAAAGCTCCCCTTACAAATTTATCGATTGCATTTTGGTACCCAAACTTTCTTGGGTCCATTGGGGTTAATTTTGATTCCTTGAGGAATCCATGCATTCTTAATCACATTATTGTACATGCATTCAAAAATTTTATGTCCATTTTTATTACATGCATGACATGTGATATTTTCATTTTTAACATTCTTAGCATGAGAATCAGATGCCTTAAGAAAATAATTCTTCAAAAAATTTCGTTTAATGTAAGACATGTATCATAATACTTCTCTTTTAAATGCACATTTTTGGGTCCAATAAGCATGTTAAAATTTTTATGTCCCAATGTGAATTTGCTAAGTATGTTTTGCAAATCTATAACCTTTGTATTTAATAAGATATTTTCATTCAAAATTGATTCGCAATCGCATGTCTTAGAGCTAGATGGCATATTTGATATGACATTCTCAAGTTCTAGCTTTTTCAATTTTAAACATGCATTTTCATCTTTTAAGCATGCAATTTTTGTTTTTCATGTTTGGCCTTTAAGCATATAATCTCATTATCTACAACATGAATTTTATCCATACTAGTTGCATGTTAAATTTTAAGTGTAGCATGCTCATTTTTAACTAATTTCAATTTCTTTTTAAGCACATCACACAATTCTTTTAAACCATTAAAAGCATTAAGTAGATCATTATAGTCTTGAGAATTGTGTACCTCATCTTCTTCGCTTTCAAAATGGAAGTCCTCATCTGTGATAGCCATGAATGCTATTGATTTATCTTTGACTTCGACCTCTTCCTCATCGGATGAGCTTGAATCTCTATCGCTCCAAGTTGAAGTAGCTTTCATTGCTTTTTTTCTTTGATTTTCCTTTCATTATTCTTAATGGGCAATCGGTGGCTATATGACCCGGTTTGTTGCATTCATAACACACAATTTTCTTGTTCTTCCGCGGCCATTTTTCTTCTTTCTTTTCATCCGTCTTTGATTTTCCTTTAAGCTTTGCGGATTTGAGGAGCTCCTTTACTTTATTGGTGATGATTGCCAACTCATCATCACTATCCTCTTCTTCACTTGAGCTTGAGTCGATTATTTTTCTCGCTTTTAAGGCCAAAGACTTTCTTGTCTTTTTCTCATCTTCCTCCTTTTTATCCATCTTGATCTCCATTTTATACTCAAGCAATTTTCCGACCAAATCATTCATCTTTAATGTGTTTATGTCATTTGCTTCTCTAATGGAGGAGGTGTAGCTTCTATATTCCTTCGGGAGTGATCTTAAAATTTTCTTCACTTGATCCGATGTCCCGATGACTTTTCCTAAGACTCCCAAATGATTGATGATGACCGTAAACCTCGAAATCATGTGATCAATTTCTTCCCCGGATTCCATCTTGAAATTATCCAATTCGCACATGAACCGGTTGATCTTCGATTCCTTCACTTGGCTTGTGCCCTCATTGACCATTTCCAAAGACTTCCACAAATCATAAGCATTTCCACATTCCGGAAGCTTGCTTACTTGATCCCGATCAATGGCACATAGGAGTTGGTTGAGTGCCTTAGCATTTTGTGAGGCTAGTTTTACATCCTCAATATCACATTCTAAGCTCGGTTTTGGAATATCAACCCCATTGCTATCCTTCTTCATTGGTACTTTTGCACCCCGTGTAATCACCAAATAAGATTGCGGATCAACGGCAAGGAGATAAATCAACATCCTCATTTTCCAATAATTGTAGTCCATTCCGGTGTAAAACATACGTCTAGTCGTTGAAAATCCCGCGGCAAGATTTGACGAGTTGCTTGTAGAAGCCATGATCTATTCTCGGACGGTTAAGTCTTGTAGAGAATACCTCGCTCTGATACCAACTAAAATTACCTACAAGCAATAGCGACAAGCAATCTCTATACCCAAGAGGGGGGTGAATTGGGTTATCGCTATAAATGCGGAATTATAAAATCTTTGCCGATTTTAAGCTCTTATTACCAAGTGGGCACTTAGGTTAATATTTCTCTATTTCGATTAATAACCTATATGCAAGTTTTCTACTCAATACATAAATATAAATTAACTTGCAAATAAGTAAAATAATAAGGATAGAGAAATACGACACCACGATTTATAGTGGTTCGGCCAAACGTGCCTACGTCCACTCCCCCAAGCCTCGTTTGAAGATTTCCACTAGAATCGAGTTTCCGTGGTTCACTCGCAACCAAGAGTTTTCCGGAAAGGCGCACTCTAAACCCTTTACACTTTGAGTTTTGTTCGTAGGCGCACTCACAACCTTTACACTTTACCCAAACGATGTGATTTCACAACCACAAGAGTTTTTGTTTAAATAAAATTTAAAACACACTTGAGTACTCACAAATATAATGAAGATTGTGTGAGATACAAACCCAAGTGTTCTAAGCTCACTACTAAATGTATAGAAGGTGTAGTGTGTGTGAGCTTGATGAATAGGTGTTTATGAATATAAAGGTTTATGAAACACTCTTGTTTTTGCTTTCTAAGAAATGATATAAAGGTTTAAGAAACAAGCAATAACGAATTTGAGACTCATTTATATAGAAAATGAAATATGTCCCTACAGTCACTGCTGAGACCGGTATGGGACCGGTATGCCGGTCTCCAACGGATATATTACCGTTGAGAGAAACTAGTCGTTAGACCGGTATGCTAACCGGTATGAGGACCGGTATGGTCCGTGCCGGTTCCAGTATGTGTGCACAATGAAGAGCTTGACCGGTATGGTAACCGGTATGTAGACCGGTTTAGAGCTTGCCGTTGGGTTCACCGGTATGGGAACTGGTAAGGTCTATGCCGGTTCCAGTGAGCATGCATAACAGAGCATCTCACCGGTATGGAGACCGGTAAGGGACCGGTATGCCGGTCTCAGTACAAAAATGCAGATTTGAAGGTTTTAATGTATTTTGCAATGATCCTAATGCATCTAAGTGATTGTGCATGACCCTATGAGCTTTGGCACTTGAATATTACAATTCACATTACAATTTAAATCCTAAGCTAAGACTTCGCAATATATTCTTCAATTTGTCGCAAGTCTTCAAATTCTCGCTCTTCACCCCATATGCTTCGACACTTTTTGTATTGCTTCGTGTTTGCACGTCGAAGTCTTCTTTCGCGTTGACGTCATCAAAATCCATTTATGCGACCAAGTCGCCAACAATAGGGAAACTCACCCTTGGTTTGGAAACACTCAACACAAAGCTTAGAGCTTCCAACATACAAAGATTTGTGAAAGTCACTCATCCGATCAATGTAAGTTTTTTCCGCAACTCACTTGATTATTCACACACAATATCATGACTTAGAGACCTTAGGCATGTCTAGGACACTAACATTAAGCTCTCAAATGAGCTCCTTATTTATAGTAAAATTTTAGCTAAAATTATCAATAAAGGAATAGTTCTCACATAAAGTTATTTTGATAATTTTTATTGGTTGCACCAAACTTTGAAAATGTTGACAATGATGGAGATCAATTTTTGAGAATCAAGAACAAAGATGGGGGATCTTTCATATATTACATGGTTATTTACTTAATTTACAATATTCTTTCTAACTTTGTAACTTACTATTTAATTCAACAGTTCACGACCGCAGCCACAACCATGCCCCGGAATCAAAAGTCATCAAGAGATGTTATTACAGCTGCAAAACCCAAGTTCTATTGGGAAAGAATGGCAACAATGAAGCGAAAAGGAGCAGAGACACTTCAAATTACAGGCTCAAGCTTACCCGATTGCTCGCACGCTTGTGGGTCATGCTGACTAGTTATGGCTAGCTTTGTGTGTGCATCACTTAAAGAAGCTGAGACATGTCCCATGGCTTATAAGTGCATGTGTAATAACAAGTCTTATAGGAAAGATTTCCCAGCTTTTGCATTTGGATCTCTCTTCAAATTCATTGGGAAGGTCTGATCACTGAAGCCCATATGTCAAATCTCTCCAGATTAGACTTCATGGTCCTATCTTCTAACTTGATATCTTTAGAATTCAGCCCTGGCTGGGTTCCTCCATTTCAATTTAGATTCCTTAAACTTGCAGCCTGCAAAATGGGGTCTTATTTACCGAAATGGCTTCAAACGCAAAATAATTTTATTGCGCTTGATATTTCTGGTAATGAAATTTCAGGCAGAATTCCTGACTGGTTCTGGGATCTGTTCCCCATGCTCAATTATTTAAATCTCTCGTACAATCAATTATTTAAAGTTTTCTGAACATCCTGGAATCGATCTTAGTTCCAAATGCCACCAATTCCTTCCAATTTTTCTGAATATCTGTTCTTAATCTTGGAAATAATAAATTTTCTGGGAGAATTCCGACATGGGTAGGCGATAGCCTATCGGATTTGATTGTTCTTAGTCTTTGATCCAATCATTTCCATGGAAGTGTGCCTATAAAATTTTGTAATCTTCGAAAGCTTCAAGTTCTTCACTGATTGCGATTTTACTACCGTACACAAATGTATGGTGTTTGCTCAAGTAATATAATAACAAAAGTCGAATATCGTATCCACAAAAATTTATTATTTTTCTTATTAATATTAAAACTAATATACTTAACTAGAGCTAAATAATTGATTAGAGAAGAAGTTGATTAAACTAATTTAACTGAAGATTAAATAAAGAACAAATAATAACTTTGGATAAAATCTTATATGATAAAAGAACCTATGATGGTAACTTCATCTAAGCACGCAAATAATGGGTTCAAGTATTTTTCATTCAGTTGAGTTGTTGTTATGAATTATTAACCTAGAACAATAAACTATCTATAAATCTCTTTCGATGGTTATGTAAAAATATTCAGATTAAGCCAATTAACTATATGTCTATACTAATTAATTTAAACCAAATTCATTAAGGTCGTGTTCTATTATTGGCTACGCATGCTCTGCAGGCATATGTCTATCTGTCAACAAATCTATTTAAAAGAATTAGATCATGTACTATTATTCCCACAGCTAACCCAAATTTACTCTATCGAGTTCCTAATGATTTACCATAACTATTATATTGTTGATCAGATAATAAAACATTCATTAAAATACATAGAATAATAAATAATTAAGTACAAACCCAAAAGAATAAAAAGATGCAGCTTAATTAATTAAACATGTGATTGGATCCATTACAACCCTAAATTAAGGATTTAACTACTCATTGTATTCAATAAATGCAAGCTAATCATTAATACAAAACAAGAACTCATAAAGATAAAGTTAGAGAGAAAAGAGAAGAAAAAATTACCGTTTGCAATCTTCGTCTTCAATCTCCAAATACCGGTTGAAGCACTCGTTATTGTCTTACTCTACGTGTTCTTCTATGCTTTGAGGTTCCAAAATTATATTATGAGGCTTCTTTTTAAGTTTTTGGATGAGCTTTTACTTATATCAGAGGTCCCGAGGGTCTTTCCTTTCTAAAAATCGGATTATGCACACACTAGGACTGCTTTATTTGTGTCGCAACATTAGTTGATGCGCGTCGTGAAGCGCCCAAATACTTCACATTTTGTCTTGATTTTCTTCATTCGCTCTGCGACGCGCATGCTGACTCTGAAATTTACTCCAATTTGGCTATGAATTTGTTAATTTATCACTTCTTGAGTCCCATTAAGTCTTGATATGATTTTGACCTGCAAAATAAAACCCAAAACATATTAAAGCGCTCATAAAACTTCAGATAACGTACAGAACACTAAGATAAAGAGGCGATTGATAGCGATTTTATAAATCTAGCACGCAAGCACACATATCGCTCAAGTAATACAGTGACTATTAGTCGGATGTCGAACCCACAGAGACTTAATATTTATCTTATTAATACCAAAACTAACCCACTTAACTTAAACTAAACTACTTAGAAGAAAATTTGATTTAATCGAAGTTAATTGAAATTAAATAATAAACAAATAACAAAAATTAGAAAACCTTATACATAGAAGAACCTAGGGTTGTAACTTCACCTAAACATGCACACAATAAGTTCATGCATTTTTCATTCAATTAGGTTGTTATAAATTATTAACCTAGAACACTAAACTATCTACAAGCGTCTTTCGATGGTCATGTAGAGATATTCAACTTAAATCAATTAACTGTATGTCTATGTTAATTAATTTAAATTAAATTCATTAAGGTCGGGTTTTAATCTTAACTACGTATGCCTAAGGTATATGTCTATTTTGCAGGGAAATCTATTCAATGAATAAATCACATGTTATTATTCCCACGACTAACCCAAATTCCCTCCGTCGAGTTCTTAAGGATTTACCAAGATTATTCTATTGTTGGCCAAACAAATAAAATAAGAATCAAAGCACTGAGAATAATAAATAATAAATAACAAACCCAAAAGAATAAAAATATATAATTAAATTATTTAAACATACTTAAGATCCATTAAAATCCTAGATTTAATGATTAACTACTCATATTATTCAATAAAAATAAGCTAATCATTAATACAAGTCAAGAACTCATTAAAGATAAAGCTAGAGAGAAAAGTGAAGAAAAAAATTTCTCGTTTGCAGTCTTCGGCTTCAAACTGTAACTCATGTTGATGCACTTGCTCTTATCTTGATCCAGGTGTTCTTCTATGCTCTGGAGGCTCCAAAATATATTATAAGACTTGATTTTAGATTTTGGAGATGAACTATGCTTATATACGAAATTCTAGGGCTGTTTCCTACTTAAAAATCGAGTTCTTGGTAGATCTGGGATGAAATTACCGTGTCACGATGCATTGAACGTGTCGCGGCTTCTTTATCAGACATTGGCACCCGTCGCGACGCTCATGCTTGGGCGTCGCAATGCGCGAATTACACATAAACGAATTTGCAATTTGCGTCTGTTTTATTTTTTTGGTCTTGCACAAGTCTCAAAGCGCGGCTTGTATCGGGACTCGTGTTTTGACTCCGAAGTTTTTTCGATTTGCTCTATATCTTTCCATTCTCATCCCTAGTTGAATCTGTTGAGTCGTGATATTATTTTGACCTACAAAACGCACCCAAAATCCATCAATTCGCTTATAAAGCTTGATATCACCCATAAAATATTTAAATAAATGGGCGGAAAATATGTGTATTTTAGTCGCTCATCAGCGGTATATATAGGAATATTAACCTTTCATCATTGACTTATCCTAGAACAATATCTCAGACACCATACCTGAATAATCCAGTTGCATGGTTGCATGCATGAATTGCTAACCACATTTGTAATCCTCCAAATCTATTTTTTATGAAGGATAATTTTCTTTGACATGTTAAATCAATCTTTTAGACTTTTGGTGCAAAATACCAAAATTACTTTCGGTGGCATTTAGGTGGTGTTTGAGTGGAAGGAGAGGAGAGGAAATGAAATGGTGATGGAATTTGATTCAATTGTTTGGTTAGTACACTGAATTTAAGGAGGAAATAACATTATATATTGTTTATGGATAAATTTATCATTTTATACTAAATATCAATATTCATTAATAATTAATTTATTAAATCAATAAACTTTAAATTAAAAATAATCTAAAAATTGAAAATTATAATCTATTTATTCGATGTTATTTTAATTATCAATGTTATTTTAATTAATATATTAATTTTAAATATATTTATAATTAAATTATTATTAAATACAAATAATTTAGTAGTATAATTTAATATATTTTTATAAATTATTATAAATATGAAAAATAAATAATATTAAATTATTTATACAATGATTCAGGATCGGGAGCGGGACCCGAAATCGGGGCTGTTGATGGGGCGGGACTGACCCCGGTGCTGGTCTCGACCCCGATCCTGATCTCGACTCGGGTCCCGTCCTCTCTATCGGGTCCAGTCCTAGCCCCGACCAGACCCGGAGATCGGGCTAGGTCTCAGCCCCAGCCCTGACCTGGGTCTTGTCCGTAGCCCGATTTTAGATACCGGTCTCGTTCCCAACCCCGGTCCAGGTCTTGGGTATTGGGTCTCGTCCCCATCCTAAGTCCGAAGTCTTGGCCCGGTATGGGTCTCGAGTCCATGTGTCGGGTCTCGAGTCTCGGTATCGGGTCTTGGGTCTCGACATCGGATCTAAGGTCTCTGTCCCGATCCTAAGTCTCGAGTCCCGGTATTGACCCTAGGCCCAGTCCGAGGACCGATCCCGACCCCAGCCCTGGTCCAAGCCTCGACCGCGATCACAGTCTTGGTCCCGGTCCTGGTCTTGGCCTCGGGTCCTAGGTTTCTTCCCCTATGTAGGCATGGTACAGAAGTGGGCGACGCTGTCTGGGCGGCCCGGTCAGGAGTACGGAATAGCCCGCGGGGGACTAAACCGGAGAATAAAAGGAGTCGCCACCCAATGTAAACTGGGAAATGATTTAAGGCCGCACTCACCCCTCGCAAGGGAAGACCTCAAACTATTGGGTTCGGAATGGTCCATTACTTATGCCAATTGTAATGAAAAGATTTATGCAATAGTACAACCAAGTCTTATGAAACAGGATAATTTAATCAACATACAAGTTTGCATACCATAAACGTAAATAAAAATGAAGGGCAAATGCACAATTCCATAAACGTATTAAACAATGAAGCGCAATAATGTAATTAATAATAACTGTAAAAGCAGTAATAAAAGAATGAAAAACGGGTAATTAGGTACATAATGCAAAGGAAATGACCAAAGAAGCAAACATGCATGAAATGTGATGAAAAGAAATTTGTTCACTGAATACGCGTTCGTGTAGCGTTTGAAAACGCGTTCGAACGGTAAACAGATTGCATGCGTTCGTGTAGCGTTTGGAAACAGATTAGAACGAAAAATGAGGTAGAATGTGCACGTTCGTATAGCGTTCGTAAACGCGTTCGAATGGTAAAAAGAATGCATGCCTTTGTGTAGCGTCCGGAGACGCGTTCGAACGAGATTACCAAAGTGGTATCCAAATGACACAAACACACGCGTGAATGTTTCTCAAGCGGTACGTGGAATTATATCCCAAGTACAGACCGCACTACCATCAGTTCGGATTCAGCTACGGAATTTACGTCTGGGTTTTCATCCGATATACCGCAAGAGATAGCAAGCACTCAAACATAAACATGACATGAATGCACAAATGAAAAATGCGAGACAACGACCAAAACAAAGATGAATAGCAAAGTCAATAGTATGCAAAAGGTAAGTAACATGATAATGAAAGAGATGCGACCACGGCCAACATATATATAGGACCTTGTATGCCCGATTGAACGTATCTCACGTTCAATCAAACGTACTTCGTCCAGCGCGGCAAAACATCGTGGTATAGGTAGCCTTTAGGCATTTCCCTCGAATAAATGACCTTTGACCCACAAGATTAGCCCATGCGCACTAGATGGAAATGCATGAATAAACAAGGTAATGATATGCAAAAGGTAAATAACATAATGATGAAAGAAATACGACCGCGGCCAACATCTATATAGGACCTCGCATGCCCGATTGAACGTATCTCACGTTCAATCAAACGTACTTCGTCCCGGCGCGACAAAACATTGTGGTAAAGGTAGTCTTTAGGCATTTCCCTCGAATAGAGGACCTTTAACTCACATGATTAGCCCATGTGCATCAAGTAACAATACATGAATAAACAAAGTAATAATATGGGACCTCGTATGCCCATTTGAACATATCTCACTTTCAATCAAACGTAATTCGTCCAGCGCGGCAAAACATCATGGTAAATGTAGCCTTTAGGCATTTCCCTCGAATAGAGGACCTTTACCCCCACATGATTAGCCCATGCGCATCCGGATTAACAATGCATAAACAGAGAAACAATACATAGAAAATAAATAGCGGAACAATAGACACAAAATTAAATACCAAAATGTAACACGTGTTTGAAAGTTTCTCAAGCGGTACGTGGAGTTGTATCCCAAGTACAGACCGCACTACCATCCATTCGGATACAAAATTTACGTATGGGTTTTCATCCGATATACCGCAAGATATAGCACCAACCATTTAACATAACGCAATCATTAACCCAATGTATACATGAAATATGATAATGTATGTGTTGAAATAAAAATAAATAACGGAAGCGATAAATAGTAAACTAAATGCAAATATTAAAGGAAAATAAATGACTGAAAATAAATGCGGAATAATAAAGCAATGATAATATAAATTAAATGCGAAATAGAAAGAGCAATAAGAAAATAAATGCGGAATGTTAAAGAGAGATGTGACCAATAGTTTGGCCGTCTTTTAATGTAGGACTTCGCATGCCCGGTTAGACGTATTCCACATCCAACCAAGCATGCCGTGTCCAGGATAACAAAATAAAATATACAAAGGGGTGCCCTCAGGTCTTACCTTTTAAGTCGCTTCCCGGGAGTGCGTTACATCGTCGCCGGAAGGGTTAATGTTCCGTAACTTTTTTGGTTCACTGCTTCACCGTTTCTACTATTTTGGGCTGCTATTTTCTCTGTTTTTGTTGCTGTTTTTCTGTGGTTTTGGATTACTATTTCCGTGACTGTTTGGGTTGTTTTTTGGACTGATTTTTTCTCGATTTAGGGGGGTGTTTTTAGGTTATCTCTCGAGACTGTTTTTGGGTGTTTTATGGACTGGTTTGAACTATTTTCGGTTTAGGGGACTGTTAGATGTTTGGTTTAGGGGGCTGTGTCTTTTTGAGTGTGAATCAGAGATGAGGGTTATTTATTTTCTCGGTGAAGACTATTTTATGGGCTGGTAAGTCTCAGCTTTGTTGCTTCGTGATGGAGGTTGTTTGTTGTTTCGTCACGGGTGACTTAAGGGTTGCTGGGTTATTCTTGTTTCATGTGTTGGGTGCTTAGGGATTTGTTGATTTGTTTGAGTGTACTGTGTGTGTGTGCCGAGAGAGTGAGGTACGTGTCAGTGGCCCGTATGTGTATCGGTTCAGGGGGGCTGAGTGATGCCGTGAGTGAGCCAAGGAAGGGTCAGTTGGGTTTGTTGTTTTGGTCAGTTAGTGGGGTGACTTTGGTGAATTTGGTCTGTGTGTGCTATGTGGAGGGCTTAGTATGTGAGCTTTTTTTGTTAGAGATGGAGAGAAGAGAGCCAGGCCGTGTGTTAGGGTTTTTGAGTGGTCGTATGTGTGAAGAGAGAAGGAAAAAAATGGGGTTGTCGAGAGTGTAATGAGAGGAAAGATATGGGAGTGAGGAGCCGTGAATGAGAATGAAAGATCCCCGCAAATGAACAATTAGGGTTGGTTTAGGTCTCTTTTTATAATGGTGCATGCTAGGGTTTCCTTGTGTGTGCATGGCTTGAAAAGGGAATAAATCAAGCAAATATGAGTGTGTTTAATTTAGGGAAAGAATATTTGTATTTTTGGTGGGGGAATTTCTTTAATTTGGTAGGTGATTTATTTAGATTAGGAAGAGGATTTATTTAATTTAGGAATAGGATTTAATTTGATTTGTGACATGTGTTAAATGTGATTTGAATATTTGGATTGCGCTTAGTGGGCTTGGGCGTGTGGCTGGATCTTTGTGGGCTTGGGCGTGTGGCTTGGTGTGGTTTGTGGGGATTTTGGGCCGAGGCTTAACATTTAAAAATGGGGATCCATCGAGCGAACCCGAGATCAAGCAAGCGAATTAAATTTGATAATGTATTAATTTTTAAATTTTCCCTTCCGACGTTTGTTTCCCGTGACTTCCATAACTTATCGGGTAGTGCCTCCATACGAGGCTCATCATTGGGCTTCATGCAAAATGTAAGTGTCTACACCCTATCGCGATCCTAGTCATGGGTCTCGGCCCTCGCCTCGATCACGGTTTCGACTCCTATCCCAGGTCCTTGTCCCCGTCGAATAAATTAGTAAAAATTATTCACATATAATAATGATTCATATATATTAGCAAGTTTCGTGAATATTACGAAAGTAATAAATGAATTAGTAATAAATATTCTAGAAATAATTCATTTGGAGGATAATTATGGATTTTTTGTATTTTAATAGGTGGAGAATTTAAATTCCTTAGCTATTTATGAGGAATTCAAATTCCCTTATTCCATGGAATTTGATATCCATTGGAAATCAAATTCCACCTTAAAGATGCAAACCAAACATTTGAAATTATCAAGGAATTTAAATTCATCTCCTCTCTCATCTCATCTCCTTGCAAGAGAACATGACCTTATTGTTTTTGTTGACAATTTGAGCCAAAATTTTGCTATAAATACAGCACTCATTTGTGAGTATTATCATCCCAAATAATTAAGCTCCATGTCAAGAGAGCTTAGAGAGTGTAGTTAGTGAGGTTTTTTGTATCAAGTTTGTAATCTCTTTTAAATTCTATTCAAGTAGTAATAGAAGCAGTATTTTTCCTCATAAACACGCTTCAGTAATCAGAAAATCACAACAAGTGGTATCAATAGCTTTGGTTACATGTTGGGGGTCGTAAAATCGAATAACAAAACTCGGTTCGGAAAGTTCGAGTTTTGGGAAAGTTCTCAAAAATTGGTTTTGAGTATACCATCAGCTTGTTCACGGCAATACGAAAATGGTGGTGTTTTCTGGCGACCAAACGGAGGCCGGAGTAGAGTACATGCGTTGCCCAGAGAGTGGCGCGTGACGCCCAGTCATAGAATGTACCTATATGCGCTCAGAGGTTGAAGACGACACAAGTGTCAGCCACGTCAGTGACAGTTCATGATGCAGTCAGCAAATGTCATTGCCACGTGTTACCAAATCAGTAAGAAGTTTGACATATCATCGACACATCAGCTGTCATGTCAGTAAGTCGGTCTCACTTTTGCTATGTCAGCAAAACTGATAATTTTCATCGAGTCCCCTGAAGTCTCCGAAATTATAATTTGGCCCCTAAAGTTTCAGAAATTTATAAATCGACCCCTAATTTGGATTTGGACCAATGAAGAGCCAAATCCTCTATTGTCGACCGTTACGGACGCAACGGTGACCTCCGATTTGTGAAAATCAGCCCTGATTTTTTTTGCATTTTAAACCTTAAACTTAAAATGGAAATGGAAGATTCACCTTTTGGTGCGATGATCATGCTGACGATAACCAATACTCCCTCATGAGGCCTCATATGATAGATTATTTGTATTTTAAAGATTTATTCGATATGATCGAGGAAAAGAGAGTGAGATAAGTTTTTGTCAAAAAGAGTGAATGAAATAAACTTAACAACATAACTCTTGAACAGATTCTGTAGTAGATCGGACACATTGTATTCCACCATGTATCACATGATACAGATGCTTACGGGATGTGGTTAAAGCTGGAAGGCATATACCAAACAAAAACTACTCAGAACAAAGCCCTGATTATGAGATGTTTGGTGAACATGAAGTTAAATAGTGGAACTTTAGTTGCAGAACACACCAATGAGTTTCAGAGTCGATGAACTAATTATCTGTAGTAGACATCCAGCTCGGAGATGAAGTACAAGCCTTCATACTTTCTCAATTCTCTTCCTGATAACTAGGTGGCATTGGTGGTTTCTCTTAAAAATTCGGCTGCAGAGGAAAACTTGCCATGTCTATGGTAAATGATATCCTGTCAAATGAACAGTCCATGAGAAAAGACATTGGCTCAGCACAGTCAGAAACCCTCGTCATAAAGGCTCGCGGAAGACATCGAGGAAGAGAAATATGGAGAGGTAGAAGTAGAGGTAGGTCTACAGACGGAAGAAAGCCTACCTAAAAATTCTACCACTGTGGTATAGAAGGCCACTTAAAGAAGAATTGCCGAAAACTGCAATAAGAGTAAAGCCAAGGCGATTCCCAGCCGAAGAATAATGAAAGAGAGACACTAATAGTTGTCCTAGGAGATGTAGCCATCTACTCCATCCAAGAAGAGACATGCATTCACACCGCAACCCAAGATGTTGAGTGGGTGGTAGATAGTGCATCATTCTACCACGTCACCCCTTCATAACATACAAAGTAGGAGACTCTAGTCCAATGAAGATGAGAAATATGAGTTTCTCTGGGATAGTAGGAATTGGTGACATCCAGATACAAACAAATGCTGGATGCATATTAATCTTGAAGGATATCCTACATATTCTAGAACTTCGGCTGAATCTACTTTCGGGGATTGCCCTTGATAAATAGGGTTGTGACAATAATTTCAGAACTGACACATGGAAAATGAAAAAAGTGCCATGGTTGTCGTTTAAGAATAGGGTTGTGACACTTTTTACAAGACTCGTGTGAAGATTTATGCAGAAAGCCTAAATATAGCTGAAAAAGGCTTCTTAGAATCTGTGGCACCAGAGACTCGGTCACATGAGTGAGAGAAGATTATCTACCCTGACCAAGACAGAGCTTATCATTTTTTCCAAGGATGCTGCACTAGGTCCTTACAACCACTGCTTGTTAAGCAACACAGAGTCGCATTTAATTTCTCTTCTACGATAAGATCAAAGTTGCTCAGTCTGATGTATGTGGTCCATTGGAGGTTGATTCACTTGGCGGTAATAAATAATTTCTGACTTTCATTGATAATGCTTATTAGAAAGTGGGGATATATTTCTTGAAGACAAAAGATAAGGTCTTGGATCATTTCAAGTTGTTCCATGCATAATAGAGCGTGACACATGAAAAAACTAAGGTGCCTCTGCACAGACAATGAAAGTGAGTACACTTCAAGAGATTTCGATGCCACCTGCTACCTGATCAACAGATCATCATCTGTACCATTGAATTTTGAGATTCCAGAGAAAATGTGGTCTGGTAAGAATTTTTCATATTATCACCTTAGAGTATTCGACTGTTTAGCCTTTGCACATGTATCCAATGAGCTCAGGCAGAAGCTCAATACAAGGACTTCTCCATGTATCTTCCTAGGCTATGGAGATGAGGAATTTGGAAACATGTTATGGAATCCGAAGGAAAATATGGTCATCAAAAGTCGGATGTAGTGTTTTATGAAGACCAAACAATAGAAGATATTGGAAAGCCTATAATATCTTCTTCGAGTGTCGACGGAAATCCAAACCCAGCACTAGTAAAATTGGCTAACAATATGGTGCATGATGAAATTTCGGAAGTAGAACTAGATGAGGCAAATGAGAATATTGAGCAGGGGGAGACACAGTGACAAGAAACTCATTGGGTTCGTAACCAAGCAAACCCAAAGTATTCTTTCTTAAACCCCAAAAACCTTAATCAATGTTTTTGTATGACAAAAACCCATCCAAGATCAGCCGTGAACCACCATAAAACATTGCCCTGATAACCTAATAACATGAAATTAGAGTGCTTTGCTTGTATGGGTTTTTAGGGGCTAAATCCGGTAACGCAGCGGAAGCGGTGGAAGATCGTATCTTCCGATTTCAAAACTTTTTCTCGGATTAATTAAATAAACATATTTATTTAATTATCCAATAATCAAATTATGAAATAAAATTCAAATGAATCATATTCAAGTGAATTTACCGAAATGCCCTTATATTGGTATTTTGTCCATTTTAGTCCGAAATTGATCTAATCAATTTTGAATGATTCTAAATCATTTCTAATATGAACTTAGCATGTTCAAAACATCAAAACACCAAAAGCAACCAAAACCCAAATTTGATCATCATTGGCCGAATGCACCAATAAGGTGCCATTTTGTGCACTTTGTCATTTCATGCATCAAAACACATCAAGATGTAATCCAATGAACATGAAACTTTATATGCATCATATACACATCCAAATACACAACATATATGAAAACCCCCAATTTGGAATTGGTCATGAACCCTAATTTTTCAATTTCTTCAATTGGACAAATTAGACCAAATTGGTTAAATCAACTACTTCAATCATGTTTCTTCCATCCAATCAAAGTCTCAACACAATGAAACAACTCAAGATAAAATCTAGGTCATCTAAGAGTGGGTCAACAACTCTAGATTAGCAACATGGTTTCCAAAACCTTAAAAGAATGCTTATAACTACAATAGTCACAAACTTCCTTCATCATCACATGCTCAACACTTCCATCAAAACTTCCATCAACAAAAACACAAAGAATAAAGAAAGAATAACTAAGAACATCATATGTTAAAGCCTAGATCCTAAGGAACATTTTCCTTTCTAATAGTAAGTTGGAAAAACTTACTAAAATCCAAGCTTTCTTTGATTTTGTCTTTCTTTCTCACAAGCTTCTTTGGCTTCATCAATGGAGTTTTTCTTTAAAGTGTATTAGGTTAACTTCCAAATGAAATGAAAAACAATATATACTTGCATTAGAAAGGCCTTGGCCGAAATTGACAAGGCATATACAAGAAATATTAATTTCAACTTCATTTGAATTTCATTGTGTTCAACTTGATCAAATATCTAAAACAACTTTAAGATATTTAATTAAGTCAACAAAGGCAACTTAAGAAAAATATAACTCTTATATTTATAAAGTGTATGGCCGAAAAATCAAATAAATAAAGGAAATGGATATTTCATTTAACAATTAAAACAAATATCCAAGAAGTCAAATTCAATTTGACAATTTTTTCCTTTAATGTAAAGTCAAACATTTACACTTATAATCATTTCCTAACTTTATCATTTGGTGATATATTTATATTTTAATTATATTAATCATTTAACAATTAAATAATTAATTAATTAAATACAAATATATCAAATATATGTATTATATTTACTTTAAATATCTCAAATACATATATTGATGATATATGTCAAATACCTTTATTTGACCATTTATTAATGTGTATTTAATAATATCATATATAAATACAAATACACATTAATTAGGAAATGACGGTTCGGCCCGTTCGCATGTATTTTTCGTTTAACGATTAAACGATTTATAAATAATCATCATTATTTATAAATGTTGCTCTAGTGCTCTACGAGTATGTTTCATTATTGAGACTCTCTAGATTCAGGTATATCCGTCACGAAATCCAATTTCATGTCCATAATCTATCCACCCGTAGATTATGACGATCACGGATAAACTAGCTGAATCATACAGGTCGAGGTCATTGCATACGTATAATCCCTCCGTCACAGGTATCCAGATAATCCCAGAGATATAGATGTAAACGTCAAATCTCTATAGGTATTATCTCGTCGACGTATCTATTAGCAATCTCTAAATAACATCGAACTTACTTCCGAGTATACTGTGGCCACAGATTTAACAGACTGCTAATAATATATGGACTACCTATGCTCTGTACACAGAACTGACGGATCCTATCTTGACACACACAGGATATCCTGAGGATCGATCCACACCCAACGAACAGGCGGAGGTCTGATCTAAATAGATCGGTGACGTGACTGCCATCTAAGTGGAGGATGTCTCATACATCCACAGTGGTGTCTCAAGTCGAAGGACCACTATGCTACTCAACCCGAGAAGATTCTTATTGACGTTGGCGTACCATCCATTAAGAATCTTCGGTGAGCCGTTCAGTGTTTATCCACTATAAACACCTACACGTCTATACGAGTCTCCATAGACTCATGGTTCATTGGGATAAACCATCGGACCAAGTCTCGATATACGACATGTACTGGTCTCAACGGATTTGACTAACCGACCCGTGTTAGCAAATCTTGACCAGGAACTTTGTTTGATAATATACATATAGCAGTGACACTTCCCAATGTCAATTACAAACTAACTTTGTAACTGTGTACTGCATTATATATTATCGGGCCTTTGTCTAATATATACATATCACTAAACCACATTTAGTTTCAATCTAATCGTAATCAGATCGAATACGTATATAAGAACAAGAGGTGCAACCATAAATAATAATATTATGGAATAAGGGGATGTTCATATTCATGAATCAGACATAAATACGGCCCGGATTGGCGCTCTGAGCACCAACCCCAACAATTTCTCCCACTTGCTCTAGTGCCAATCCACGGTATCATATACTCATCTCAATGTGCATCGTATGCACATGGCCCTCAAAAGCTCACCCAGTACTTAAGAGGTAGGCAACAAAAACAAGTCCGCTATGACATATTGAGTTTGTCAAACAAACTCCATCGTTTCCCATAGTCAGCATCATTCATATTTTGTAGAATCTAGATTATACATTAATATGACTCTGATGCTACATCAGTATTGTGCTACAGCTATGAGTTGTCCAAGTATTTAAGGATCAAATCCAAAATACTATGAAGACAACCGCAAGCATAATAACAATTTAAAACTTCTAATTTAAAAGGTCACTATGCAACTTCATAAGTCAATACTTCAAAAGTTGCATTTGATTCCACTAAATAGTAGAATCCTTCGTGACACTCCCACTGCATCTTTTGTGACTCTTTATGACGTAGACTGTCTAACGTCATAATTAGTCTCAAAACTAATATGACCCTAATGGTTGCAGACTATATTCTCCATGAATTAGAAACTCGTTCTTAATATCTCAAAGATCACAAAGAACGTGTTTCAAGATCCATCATATGGTCTATAGGATGTCAAAATAACTCGTAACAATTACGATTAAATCATATCTATAATCGCACATTATAAAGTATTTATTATGTCATCATCAAATGATACATAAGATTGATTAGACATTCTAATCAATATCTCTTTCGAAAAATGAATACTTTATATAAGACACACATAACTGTCCAACAGTTATACTAACTGTCATACAGATAGCCTAGTTATGTCCTTTATTAGATCATATCTAATGTACGAATAATAGGAGTATCTCACAAGTCTCTTGGTTTTAATCTTATATAAAACTTTATATCGTATATAACAGAGACTACTCCCACTATTTTCACGGAGTAAAGAAGACTTAGGTAAACCTTTTACCTCATAAACATCTCATTATTACTATAATAATGACAATGTCGTTAAGATATATAACACTAGAAAGTAATATGTACGCTCCCACTAACCCTTCTAATCACATATGTATTCTATATACTTTGACAAGATCAGACAATCTGACGATATCAAAAATAGAGAACACATACTTATGGAAGACTTATCCGAGTCTACAATAGGCTCTATAAGCTAGCACACTAAACTGCGATCTCAGCAGAACACAAACTCTAGGGCCATTTCAGAATGAACTCTTCAAATAAGGAAATCACAACTGATCTCTTATCTGAATAAGTCATCCAAAAACGCCACTTTGCATTCTTTAGCTAAAATATACAGTTTATTATCAACATTAACCAGTATATCTTTAATTGTTCAATTAGTGTGACTAGAGATAATTTTTCTCAGAATCTACAATAGATTGCTGAGTATAACTTTTCTCACTGTCATACTATAAAGGTCAAACCTTTAATAAGCTCACATTGCTTCCGTTGTGCAAACAATTAGCACATATCATGAACTAATTCATAATGAAAGCGTAATCAAGTTCAAAACTTGATCATAGTAAGCTATGAACAATCTTAGATCTAAGGTTCAATGGTGAACTTCTAGAATCGATATCAAATATCGTTTCCATTACAAGTTATAGGATAATTTTTCTTCAATAAGAAAACAACGGAACCATTAAGTATCAAATACTCGTGAATGATTCTGTTATCCTATTGGACTTGTACGGAAGATGTATAAGGGTTGTTTCATCTTATTAATTACGTAGTTCCATTTATAATTTATCATTCTCACATTTGACTTCAATAAGTCAAGTCTTTTCTACAATAGTTAACATCTGATGTTACACACCAAGTAATAAAACGATTTTATTACTTAGAATCGTAGGAAAGATATTCTATTAAATAGAATACAATATTCTATTAAACAGAATAAACGATAAACTTTTACTTATACCTCCGAGGTGTAAGTAATTTCCATTATATAACTATTATATAAAAGAAAGATTGAAATCTCAAACTTTTCAAGATTCAAATTTTCTACCTATACATATCATATATGCAACTGTAGAAAATAATGGAACATTAATTAAAGAGACGAATTAGTGTTACTGGAGTATAACCCCAAGAGTATTGAAACTAATTCGGTAACTTTCAATATCAAACGAATCAAATCATATAAGATTCATTTGCTCCCACTCTCAATTCCATCAAGATGGAATCGTGGAAGAATATTGAATATGAATATGAATTACATATTCACTAAATAACCTTAGAACTAATTGCTTTAAATTCATACGTTTGATCGTATCAAAGATCTTTGAACAGTTCAAAGACATGTTATGAATTTTGAGGATAGAATCTCTAAAACCTTTAGATTGAATATATTTGAACAAGTCAAAAATGTTCAATCTAAGTTTCATCAGAACGGATTGAAAGTACTTGATACTTTCAAGACTTTCAATATGTGTTCCTTCAGAAACACGTAACTAAGTTATGACAATTCATCAACTAAGTTACGAAATAAAGAAAACTACCTTAAGCAATTATTATTTTAAAACTACATACATCCAATGTATCAGTTAAATAATTTGGTGGTCCAATGATAATCATTGGTTAAACGAGATCTTAATCACTTTCCTGAATACAATATTCATTAAATGGATAAGGATGTGTAGTGTGATCTAGTATCAAACCATCATTTACCATACGGAATAAGCATCCAATGCTTAAGTGATTAAACTCATAAAGCACCGTTCTAAATTATTTACTTTTACCGAATAATTTTTCCTAATGTTTATCTCTAAGTCAATGACACTACTAGTCATATTTAAAATATATAACAATTATTATAAAAACAAATAACTACCAATAGTCGCAAGTTCCGATATCAAATATCAAACAACAACTCGTTAACTATATTTTTAAATAACTAGATGAGAGATCTGGTATCCAATACCTATAGTTGTAGTATTGTGAAAATCAATATTTTCTATACATAACTATACACATCTCCTTTCTTTAGCTTTACTATTTGCATTCAACTATTAACAACAATTGTAAATAATTGATTTGCAAATCGTGTCGGACACATTACCTCTAAAGGTAATTAAAGCTTAGAAACGTCATTACTAGATAAACAAATACCTAATAGGGCTTTCTAAATGCCAGTCAAGAATCTCGAGACATGAACTAATTCAAGTCAATTCTTACTGCATAAGAAACTATTGTCTCTAAAGTATTATATCCTAAAGGGGATATTTATCTAGATTATCTATCATGACTTAGAAACTAAGTCACTAACCATCATGATTTTTGAAGAAAATCAGAACAACAGTTCCCGATGGTCTAGACCAATCTAATAATATCCTAGTCTAGTAGTATCTAGAACCTATTCTAGAATAACGGCACCAAGAGTCAAGTCAGATAACATATCAAAATATGTGTGCAGTAAATAAAAGTTTAATTCTATATAAAGAATAGAATAAGGAAACAAACGCGGCAATTTCCAAAATAACATACACCTGCCTAAGTTATGGAATATTTTAAACTTAGCAGTGCCTCCCACTATTTTTACGTAATGCCGTAATCCCCAACGGAAAGATGATTTCATAATTAAATCGAATTCCATAATGGGAAGAAGGACCCCATGAATATATTTCGACTCACAGCAGAGGCACGGTCTCGCCGACATATATTCACAGGTAGACAACTAATTTTCAATCACTTACTAGTGACTCCAAGATTCCGGTCCTGGCCGTTTCTCGTTGTCGCTGCGAAGGCAGGCCCACAAGGAGACGTACCAAGGTTAAACTTGTCGGATGTAGTGTTTTATGAAGACCAAACAATAGAAGATATTGGAAAGCCTATAATATCTTCTTCGAGTGTCGACGGAAATCCAAACCCAGCACTAGTACAATTGGCTAACAATATGGTGCATGATGAAATTTCGGAAGTAGAACTAGATGAGGCAAATGAGAATATTGAGCAGGGGGAGACACAGTGACAAGAAACTCACTTGGGTTCGTAACCAAGCAAACCCAAAGTATTCTTTCTTAAACCCCAAAAACCTTAATCAATGTTTTTGTATGAACAAAACCCATCCAAGATCAGCCGTGAACCACCATAAAACATTGCCCATGATAACCCATAACATGAAATTAGAGTGCTTTGCTTGTATGGGTTTTTAGGGGCTAAATCCGGTAACGCAGCGGAAGCGGTGGAAGATCGTATCTTCCGATTTCAAAACTTTTTCTCGGATTAATTAAATAAACATATTTATTTAATTATCCAATAATCAAATTATGAAATAAAATTCAAATGAATCATATTCAAGTGAATTTACCGAAATGCCCTTACATTGGTATTTTGTCCATTTTAGTCCGAAATTGATCTAATCAATTTTGAATGATTCTAAATCATTTATAATATGAACTTAGCATGTTCAAAACATCAAAACACCAAAAGCAACCAAAAACCCAAATTTGATCCATTTGGCCGAATGCACTAATAAGGTGCCATTTTGTGCACTTTGTCATTTCATGCATCAAAACACATCAAGATGTAATCCAATGAACATGAAACTTTATATGCATCATATACACATCCAAATACACAACATATATGAAAACCCCCAAATTTGGAATTGGTCATGAACCCTAATTTTTCAATTTCTTCAAATTGGACAAATTAGACCAAATTGGTTAAATCAACTACTTCAATCATGTTTCTTCCATCCATCCAAAAGTCTCAACACAATGAAACAACTCAGATCAAATCTAGGTCATCTAAGAGTGGGTCAACAACTCTAGATTAGCAACATGGTTTCCAAAACCTTAAAAGAATGCTTATAACTACAATAGTCACAAACTTCCTTCATCACACATGCTCAACACTTCCATCAAAACTTCAATCAACAAAAACACAAAGAATAAAGAAAGGAATAATCTAAGAACATCATATGTTAAAGCCTAGATCCTAAGGAACATTTTCCTTTCTAATAGTAAGTTGGAAAAACTTACTAAAATCCAAGCTTTCTTTGATTTTGTCTTTCTTTCTCACAAGCTTCTTTGGCTTCATCAATGGAGTTTTTTTCTTTAAAGTGTATTAGGTTAACTTCCAAATGAAATGAAAAACAATTATACTTGCATTAGAAAGGCCTTGGCCGAAATTGACAAAGGCATATACAAGAAATATTAATTTCAAATTCATTTGAATTTCATTTGTTCAACTTGATCAAATATCTAAAACAACTTAAAGATATTTAATTAAGTCAACAAAGGCCACTTAAGAAAAATATAACTCTTATATTTATAAAGTGTATGGCCGAAAATATCAAATAAATAAAGGAAATGGATATTTCAATTTTAACAATTAAAACAAATATCCAAGGAAGTCCAAATTCAATTTGACAACCTTTTCCTTTAATGTAAAGTCAAACATTTAACACTTATAATCATTTCCTAACTTATCATTTGGTGATATATTTATATTTTAATTATATTAATCATTTAACAATTAAATAATTAATTAATTAATTAAATACAAATATATCAAATATATGTATTATATTTACTTTAAATATCTCAAATACATATATTGATGATATATGTCAAATACCTTTATTTGACCATTTATTAATGTGTATTTAATAATATCATATATTAAATACAAATACACATTAATTAGGAAATGACGGTTCGGCCCGTTCGCATGTATTTTTCGTTTAACGATTAAACGATTTATAAATAATCATCATTATTTATAAATGTTGCTCTAGTGCTCTACGAGTATGTTTCATATTATTGAGACTCTCTAGATTCAGGTATATCCGTCACGAAATCCAATTTCATGTCCATAATCTATCCACCCGTAGATTATGACGATCACGGATAAACTAGCTGAATCATACAGGTCGAGGTCATTGCATACGTATAATCCCTCCGTCACAGGTATCCAGATAATCCCGAGATATAGATGTAAACGTCAAATCTCTATAGGTATTATCTCGTCGACGTATCTATTAGCAATCTCTAAATAACATTCGGAACTTACTTCCGAAGTATACTGTGGCCACAGATTTAACAGACTGCTAATAATATATGGACTACCTATGCTCTGTACACAGAACTGACGGATCCTATCTTGACACACCAGGATATCCTGAGGATCGATCCACACCCAACGAACAGGCGGAGGTCTGATCTAAATAGATCGGTGACGTGACTGCCATCTAAGTGTGGAGGATGTCTCATACATCCACAGTGGTGTCTCAAGTCGAAGGACCACTATGCTACTCAACCCGAGAAGATTCTTATTGACGTTGGCGTACCATCCATTAAGAATCTTCGGTGAGCCGTTCAGTGTTTATCCACTATAAACACCTACACGTCTATACGAGTCTCCATAGACTCATGGTTCATTGGGATAAACCATCGGACCAAGTCTCGATATACGACATGTACTGGTCTCAACAGATTTGACTAACCGACCCGTGTTAGCAAATCTTGACCAGGAACTTTGTTTGATAATATACATATAGCAGTGACACTTCCCAATGTCAATTACAAACTAACTTTGTAACTGTGTACTGCATTATATATTATCGGGCCTTTGTCTAATATATACATATCACTAACCACATTTAGTTTCAATCTAATCGTAATCAGATCGAATACGTATATAAGAACAAGAGGTGCACCATAAATAAGTAATACTATGGAATAAGGGGATGTTCATATTCATGAATCAGACATAAATACGGCCCGGATTGGCGCTCTGAGCACCAACCCCAACATTGCTATCAATGGAGACGCCACTATACTTGCCACACTTAGATAAGTCGATTTAACACATGCATAAGGAGAATCCCCCCTAACCATGAATTTAGCCATAGCCAAAGCTTGAAACCAACAAGTTTTTCTTTCAAAATATCATGAGTTGTGTATTAAGGAAAAAGGAAACAAAGTTTAAATAGGTTACAAGCTAAAGCCCTAAAAGGCCTGAATGGATAAAAATATCACTAAGGTGAAATAAAAACTATCTTAACATAAAAGGCATAGGTTTGGCCGAAATATATATAGGCTAGAAATATGCCAAAATCTTCAAAAATGTCATTGTTTTCAAAAGGCTTGTGAAGCTTCATTCAGAACTGATTTGAGCCAAGTGAAGTATCTTAAGGCCCTCTCCATTGAAGCCCACATATGTCTCTAGTGTACCCCCCGACTTGTTTGTTCTAGCCGGCCATGAAACTCTGAGTTAGTTCTGCCATTGCTTCTCTGATCCTCTTGGCCTTATGCCTTGTGATTGACCATGCTGGTACTTATAATGGTTCTATTTTGATGTTGATGGTGTCCCTTGGTGCTCCGAGTGTACATTATTTCATGTCATTCACCCCTTTTAAAATGATTCGATATCAAATCTGCACCTGCATCAAAATAAGATAAGTCAGAAATATTAAACGTTGCAAGAACACCATACTCATTAGGAAGATCAAGCTTGTAAGCATTGTCGTTGATCCGCTCTAAGACTTGAAATGGACTATCTCCTCTCGGTTGTAGCTTGGATCTCCGCTGTGCTAGGAATCTTTCCTCGCGCAAATGAAGTCATACCCAATCTCCGGGGTTAAATACAATACGCTTCCTCCCCTTATTAGCATGAGAATCATATTGTTCATTCTTTTTTTCAATATGCGCCTTAGCTTTCTCATGTATCTTTTTCACTAACTCAACCTTCTTTTTACCATCCAAACTCCCTTGCTCATTAACAAGTAAGGACAACAAATCCAAAAGAGTCAGAGGATTAAAACCATATACAATCTCAAATGGCGAATAAGAAGTAGTAGAATGAATGCACCGATTATATGCAAATTCTATAAATGGCAAACATTCTTCCCAAGATTTTGAATTTTTACCAACTACATTGCGCAACATTTGTGATAAAGTTCTATTAACTACTTTTGTTTGTCCGTCTGTCTGTGGGTGACAAGTGGTAGAGTATAGAAATTTACTACCCAATTTAGCCCATAACACTTTCCAGAAATGGCTAAGGAACTTAACATCTCTATCTGATATAATACTCCTAGGTATACCATGGAGTCGCACTATGTCTCTGAAAAATAAATCAGCAATGTTTGTGGTATCATCTGTTTTGTGACATGCAATGAAATGTGTCATCTTACTAAACCTATCAACCACAAAAATATAGAATCCATACCCCTCTATGTCATAGGCAAACCTAATAAATATTCCATCGATATATCAACGCAATGTTTACTAGGTACAGACAAATGAGCATATAAATCATGAGGCATCAATTTAGATTTAGCATGCTTACATGTTATACACTTATCATAAATATGCTCAATATCACATTTCATTCTATGGCAATAAAAGTGTTCATGCAAAACAGCTAAGGTCTTACTAATACCAAAATGTCCCATCAAACCACCCCATGAGCTTCTTTCATAAGCAATTCACATATATTACAAGCAGGAATAAACAATTTATTCATCTTAAATAAGAATCCATCATGTATATAAAACTTTCCAAATGAAGAATTTGCACTTTCAAACCACTCGCTAGAGCACCCTATCGCATGGCAATATAAATCTTAGAAAAATCAAAATCATATTCATAACGTTCCTTAATCAAGTCAAATCCCAACATTCTGGCATTCATTGAAGTGAGGAAAACATACATATGAGCTAACGCATCCGCCATTATGTTTTCATTACCTTGCTTGTAGCGTATAACATATGGAAATGATTCAACAAACTCCATCCATCATGTGTGCCTCTTGTTCAACTTACCTTAACCCTCTAGATGTTTAAATGATTCATGGTTTGTGTGGATCACAAACTCATTAGGCCACAATTAGTGCTGCCATATCTCAAGAGCTCTTACCAGTGCATACAACTTCTTATCATACGTGGGGTACCTTAAAGCTGCTCCGTTCAGCTTCTCACTAAAATAGGCTATTGGCCGTTTTCTTGCATAAGAACTGCCCCAATACATAACCTGGATGCGTCACATTCAACCTCAAATGTCTTCTCTTCTCAAAGTTTGGTATAACCAAAATAGACGCACTACATAACTTTGCTTTAAGATCCTGGAATGCCCGCTCATGTGCTTTGCCCTATTGAAAATCGTCTTCTTTACTGCCTTAGTCAATGGTGCGGTAATGCTGCTAAAGTCTATTACAAATCTCTTATATAAGCTTGCTAATCCATGGAAGCTTCTGACTTCTGTTACTGTTGTTGGTGTAGGCCACTCCTGAATTGCCTTCACATTTTCTACATCTACCTCGATGCCATCTGCACTCATAACAAATCCAAGAAAAACAATTATATCCATGCAAAATGTGCATTTGGCAAAGTTAGCATATAACTTTTCATGTCTCAACATATCAAGAACATGCCTCAAATACAAATCATGCTCATCAATTGACTTACTGTAAACTATAATGTCATCAAAGTATACCAAAACAAACTTACCTATGAATGCATGGATAACATGATTCATTAATCTTTTAAATATGCTAGGTGCGTTTGAAAGACCAAATGGCATAACTAACCATTTATATAATCCATTCTTAAATGCGGTTTTTCATTCATCTCTTTCTCTCATGCGAATCTGATGGTATCCAATTTTTAAATCAATTTTACTAAATACTTTGGGTGTTGGACAATTATGGCCCGTAGCATCACTATTTGTACAGATCATGGTGTTGTTGTACAAATTAACTATGTGACAAAAGAAATTGCCCTTTTATCATTTGTAATTAGATTACCAAGATATATAAATGATAGAAGGTCCTTATGATTAGCTCTGGATTGAGATGATATGAGACAGTATCAATCCACGAAGGTTAATCATTAAATATCCATAGTCAGAGTATTATCGAGATTGGATATCGATAATGCGTAAAAGACTAGTATTACACTTGTGCGCGTTGTGGGAGCATAACGACATAGTTCTCATATATTTGGGTATATGATACTCATGCAAGTGTAATAGGAGGTTGTGTTTACCGATGGTACGGGAACAGCTTCGCTCTGGATAGACCCCTCGGAATTCCATTGGTAGTATGACTATGTGTCTATGGAAGTCCGAATCAGGGTAGGTGTATTTGGTCTTAACCTGAGACTTACACCGCTAATACTTTCGACAATCAATATACTTTGGTTTTGGTCGTCCAGGGCTTTAACAGGTTCTGTGTATGCCTCTTCTGGGTATATTGAGAATCGTAGTGTATTGGGTGTGATGTCAAGACGGAAGACTTACACCGCTAATACTTTCGACAATAAATATACTTTGGTTTTGGTCGTCCAGGGCTTTAACAGGTTCTGTGTACGCCTCTTCTGTGTATATTGAGAATCGTAGTGTATTGGGTGTGATGTCAAGACGGAAGTATCACTCCAGTCATAGTGGAGATGATGATCACGTAGGATACGGAACTGGTGTTCTTATGTACTGCAGTCATCGGGATAATATGACTAGGTCATGATTATCCGATTACAGAGACTAGTTACCATAGATCTGATATATGTTTCGTACGGGGCAGACACAATTCCAGCCCCAGGCCTTGAACTTGACATTCGATATTGGATCGTAATACGCAATACTACGTATACTACGCCTGATATAGATCACATATTCCAGTAAGAATATTTCTGGAGAATTGGGGAGGCACGGTGCTTTCCTAGAAGCCAACCATGTCTTGTAAATCGATAAAAACATAGTACTAGGTACGTACGTGTTCGGATAGTCCGACAATCAGATTTACTGCCAACATATCCGGGGATCTCATGGGTCGCTTCCTGAAGATTCACCGATGACGTATGACTCGCACTTTATTAATCTGGGATTAATTATATGAGAGAGAAAATTAATCTGGGATTAATTACAGAGATATTTTATCTGGGATAAAATATTATTTAAAGAGAGAGCACGATTAATTTGGAATTAATCGATAAAATAATATATTAGATATATTATATGAAATTGGATTTCGACGCGGAATTAAAATTAGATTTTAATTCGGGCAAACGAGTTAATTTAGAATTAATTCGTTAGCGACGTGAATATTAATTTTGCTAGGCATAATTATTTAATTAAATTTGATTTAATTACGTCGCAACGAAAAAATTCGTTAATTCAGAATTAGCGAACCCGATCCCGGGAGTGTTTGCGGGCCCACTCGCATTTCGAATTCAAGTGCGGCCCACAAGTCACATCAAGCGTCAAATCATTAGTCACTTTGAGTGATGTGATGTCTAGTCACTTTGAGTGATGTGATGCTTGTCACCTTTTTGGTGATGGAAGTGGTTGAGAGCATTTATTACTCTTTTCCCTCCAAATTGTTTTTTAGAAAAACATATACCAAAAGGGTTTTGACTTTTGGTAATTACTTGGTAATTGTTTAAGAAACAAAAACCAACAAAACACACTTATCTTCTCTCCCAATACTTTCAGTCAAGGGCCAAATACTTCTTCTCTCTCAATTTTCCAACAAAGCCGAGAGTTGGACAAGAACAAAGGAAGAATTTGTGGCAATTTTTTCCTTAGTGCTAGCACACATGAAGAGTCATCCAAGGTGATAGGGAAACAAACCCATAAGCATGGAATCACCATTTGCAAAGCTTGGAGCTTGGAGCACACTTGGAGGGATGACCGAAAATCACAAGGAACACAAAGACCACCATTGCCGAGAGCTTCCAAGGAGGAGCCAAAAGTTTTGTGTTCAACGCATCGCAAATCCGATCATTGTAAGTATGATTCTGCCATACTTCTTTGTTGTATTCGCACATGATTTCTTGCTTGAAATCGATCTTGGGACTTACCTAGAAACCCAACAATGGTATCAGAGCCATTTTGAGCAAGAAATTTGATTAGGGTAAAATTTGGGTAAATTGAATTTGAGCATGTTTGAGTGAAATTACTTGTTTGAGCATGCTTGTAAATGGATGACTTGGAGTTGTTTGTGATCAATTTTGTGAAAAATGGATTGGATCAATTTTCCCCCAAAATCTTTGGCTTGGCCGAAACTATGCTTGCCCTAAAGTCATGATATTTTTTGATTTTGATCATTGGATGAGTTGAAATCATTTCAGAAATGTTGATTTAGGATTTAATTGGATTGAATTCGAAATCAGACATAAATTCCCCTAAATTGGCGTGAGTGTTGGCATGTAAAATGATATGATTTTTTGATTCAAATGTGTTGGATATGTTTTGATGATAATAAGCATAATTAATTGTGTAAATTAGTGTTTTGGAAATATAATTTAAGTAATTAATTATGGCATACACTTTAGGTTAATTAAATTATGAATTTGGAATTTTGGTAATTGGGCTTGTAAAGTTGTAATGGGCTTAATGGGCTTGGTTGGGCCAAGTTTGGTTTAGGCTAATTGGTTGGATCCAATTGGGCCCAAAACCATATCCATAAAGTCCAATTATGACTTAATGGACCTTTAATTTTAATTGGGCCTAATGGGCCTAAATTAGTTTCTTGGCATATAAGGGTGATTCCTTAAATGGGCTTTGGTATTTGGGTTTGACCCATATTGACCAAAAGTCAATGCCTTAAGAAATTAATTAAAAGCCCATTGGACTTTAAATTAAAATAACATTGGATGTTAATTGGGCTTTGAGACCCGTAACGATTAGATTTAGAATCTAAGTCGTAAAGGTACATTAAAAAGTTTAATTATTTAATTTAGAATTAAATATAGAATTAGTATTAATACAAATTAAATTGTATTCAATGTTGTAGTTTAATATAATTCAAGAATTCGTACTTTGAGTACTTATTCGCAAAACGAGTCGGACTCGCGCAAAATCAAATCGTTGTTTGAACATTGGATGGTCATTAATTTTCAGATTAATTAATTGGATAAGATTGATTGATAACATGCTTCTGTGAATACATAAATGCGATGTATGAATAATGTATATCAGATGGATATTAGATGGGTGAGGGCATTTTTGGAATTTGTTGTAATAAATTTAGAATTTATTAAATTGGACCTGCGAGTCTAGCCTATTACCTCTTGACTCTGTGTATTTATCTTCTCACCTATTCCCCTCAATGTAAATGAGGTTTCTTTAGAAGTGTTATGTAATCGGGTAGAAGTAATACTTGTGCTAGCGAGATAGAGGAAATTGAGAGATTTGTTCTATGAACAATGTGTTTAAATATCCATCCGCATATCATTATTATATTTATTCATTTACGCGCATTATTATGTGTTTAGAATGCATGTTTAAGGGTGTATGATGATGAGACCTAACAAGATAATTAATTGGTTTCCAATTACGCGAAAAACCCTCACAAAATATTAAGCGTTTTTCCTTCCATTAAGTGATTCTTACTCAAGATCCAAGACTGGCACTGGTTTGTTGGCCAAAGTCAAGACCTTTGTCCGTCGCGGATGTGTTTGAATCATGAAGGCTTTGTTCCATATTAGTGTCTTGTCCAAGTTGTGATTTGTTGGCCAAAGTCAAGATCACTTCTTGTCCATCGACATCGATTACGAAGCTTTCCATGGTCAATGGGTTCCGCTTAACTGGGATCACTAAGTTTGTTGTGCCAAAGCCAAGGCTTAGTTGATTCAGAGGAAAAAGGTTAGGCAATATATTAGATATATTGGCATATATAAGATATATGTTTCGGACTTGGATGTCCACCTACTGGATCTAGGAATTGGATGAGATCCAATTGATCTTAGAGATCTACCTAGTTAATTATCATACAATTTGTTGGCCAAAGTCAAGATTGTGTGTTATTTAACGGGATCCTAGCCCACTAGGAAACAAGGTTTCCCGAGTACTCCACAGAGGGTTAGAGGCTCACCGAAAAATAGTGGGAGGCAAGTATTAAATTTACAATATTCGTTTAGTTACTTGCCAATACACGCTCATTTCAAATTTTTCGTCAAATAAATTATTTATTAGTTGGACTAATATTTAATCATTGTTTTAATAAAACAGTTGGACTGTACTCATACTATTTCAAATTAATAGTTGATTTTATAATTGGATTATATTAATCAATATATTTGAATTAACCAATTTAAATTATAGTTGATTATATAGTTAGACTATAATAATCATTATAATCAATAGTACCTAAAATCGTTGATTCGATAGTTGGACTATTGAAATCAAGATAACTGAAAGATTAACGTTTAGAACAAAAACCTGGGTGAAAATGTATTTAAATGGTTTAATTTTCAAATTGGGAATAAAACTTCAGGATAGTCCTGAAAACCGAGAAGTTACTTTATTTGATATATTGACGTCTCGAGCCTAAGCCCGGAGTTGAGCAAATAGTAGAACATGATATTTGGAATATTCATGTAATGATAAATTTAGTGCTTAATCCATTATGCTTGCCGCAAAGACTCCTTAATTTCTTAGTCAGAACTAAGGATTAGATCCTTATAGCATGATAATGAAATTGAAGGATCTTCATAGATCTATCCTTAGATCTTAGAAGTACTAAATTGCAATAGTAAACTTTTGGAGAGTTAATGGCTATACTCAATGAGACAAAGCCACGTTTGCAATAAGGCAAGAAGCGCAAGGCACATCTTACTTCGACATTCCAGAAGGCCAAGGCTTGGCCAAAGGCTTCTGGGGTGTGGAAAAGGGGCAAAGGAAAAGTCATTATAATCTTCTGGGAAGACAAAGGTGTTGGACAATTATGACCCATAACGTCACTATTTGTACAGATCAAGGTGTTGTTGTACAAATTAACTATGTGACAAAGGAGATTGCACTCTTATCATTTGTGATTAGATCACCTAGATATATAAATGATAGCAGGTCCCTATGATTTGTTCTTGGATTGAGAATGATATGAGACAGTATCAATCCACGAAGGATAAATCATTAAATATCCCTAGTCAGAGCATTATCGAGATTGGACATCGATGAATGCGTAAAAGACTAGTATTACACTTGTGCGCGTTGTGAGGGCACAACGACATAGTTCTCATATATTTGGGTATAGGATACTCATGCAAGTGTAATAGGAGGTTGTGTTTCACCGATGGTACGGGAAACAGCTTCGCTCTGGATAGACCCCCTCGGAATTCCATTGGTAGTTAGACTATGTGTCTATGGAAATCCGAAATCAGGGTAGGTGTATTTGGTCTTAACCTGAGACTTGCACCGCTAATACTTACGACAATCAATATACTTTGGTTGCGGTCGTCCAGGGCTTTAATCGGTTTTGTGTACGCCAATGCTGGTTATATTGAGAATCGTAGTGTGTTGGGTGTGATGTCAAGACGGAAGTGTCACTCCAGTCATATGGAGTTGATGATCGCAGGGGTATACAGAACTCGTTCTCTATATAAGGTTGCAACCGTCGGGATAATATGACTTGGTCATGATTATCCGATATTAAAGAGACTAGTTCCTCGTAATCCGATATATGCTTCGTACGGGGCAGACACTGTACCAGCCCCAGGCCTCTCATGTGATCATCCGATACTGGACAGAAATACGCAATACTACGTATACTACGCCTGATACAAATCCTTTATTCCTGTAAAGATATTTCCGGGGAATTGGGTAGGCATGGTGCTTTGCTAGAGGCCAACCTTGTCTTGTAATTCGGTATAAACGTAGTACGAGGTACTTACGTGTTCGGATAGTCCGACGACCGAATTTACTGCCAACATATCCGGGGATCTCATGGGTCGCTTCCCAAAGATTCACCGATGACGTATGACTCGCACTTTTAATTAATCTGGGATTAATTGGATGAGAGAGAAAATTAATCTGGGATTAATTGCGGAGATATTTTATTGGGATAAAATATCATTTAAAGAGAGAGAATGATTAATTTGGAATTAATCGATTAATTAATATATTCGATATATTAAACGGAATTGGATTTCGACGCGGAATTAAAATTAGATTTTAATTCGGGCGAACAAATTAATTTAGAATTAATTCGTTAGCGATGTGAATAGTGACTTCGCTAGGTGTAATCATTTAATTGCGTCGCAACGGAAAATTCGTTAATTTGGAATTAGCGAACCCGAGCCCGGGATTGTTTGCGAGCGCATTCGCATTTCGAATTCGAGTGCGACACGCAAATCTAATCAAGCGTCAAATCGCTAGTCGCATCAAACATCAAATCATTAGTCACTTTAAGTGATGTGACAACTTGTCACATTGATTGATTGATTTAAGCAATTAGTGATATGAGTGGTTGATAGCATTTAATGCAATTTTTGAGCCAAATTTGTGTTGACTTTTGGAAAGCCATTATATAAATTTTGGTATATGTATTTGTTTGATTTTGGAAATCATTTTAATACACAACTCTCACAACTCTTCTCTCTCTCTCCATTCTCTCTTTTCTCGCCCAAAGGGGCTGTATTTTCTTTTGTTCTTGGCAGCTCACTGCCGAGTTTTCAAGAGGAAAATGGGAAGCCAAAGTGCGATTTTGTGACAAAATCAAGAGTGCTAGCACACTCCGGGATCATGCGAAGGTGATAGAGAAGTCCACCCATGAGCCAGGAATCAAATGACGAAACTTGGAGCTTGGTTTCTTGTTGATGAAGGCCAAAACCAGTGAGGGTATTCAGCTCACTGCCGGGCTACAGAAGGCAGAAAGTTTGAGTTTTTGTTGCCTCCCGCGTCGCTCAACCGCTCGATGTAAGTATTCCGCGACTTCATCGATTGTATTCACACATGTTCATGCTTGATTTATGATCCTTGGGATGCTTAGAATCTCCAACAATGGTATCAGAGCGCATGGTTAAAAGCATGAAAAAGTTTAGGGTTAAAATTTGGGCAAATTGATTTTGAGCATGTTTAAATGAAATTGGATGATTTTGTATGCTTAATTGATGTTGAATTGAAGATTGATTGGATCAATTTCAAGAAATTGTGATTGAATCATTTTTGCCCAAATTGTCATGTTGGCCGAATGGTCTTGCCCTAAGATGTCTTGGGATTTTTGATTTTTGACAATTGGATGTGTTGGAAATCATTCGGGAATATGATTTAATGTCGATTGTGGAATTTAATTGGATTGAAACCGAATCGGACAAAATTCCCCAAATTGCCGAGATCATAAGAGCATGTAATTGGGTTTGATTTTAATTAAATTGTGTTAGACATGATTTAATATTAATGGCATGATTAATTAGTACTAATTTGGTGTTTTGGAAATATTGATTTGGGTGATTAATTATGTTAATACACTTTAGTGTAATTAAATTGGGAAATTGGATTTTTGGAATTTAATTGAATTGGGCCTTAAAATTGGATTTGGGCTTTTAATGTTGTATTGGGCTTATTGGGCTTGGTTGTACCAAGTTGGGTTAAGGCAAATTGGATTGGATCCAATTGGGCCTAAAATCGCATCCATAAAGCCCAAATGCGACAAATGGACCTTTAAAGTTTAATTGGGCCTAAAGGGCCAAAATTGATTTAAGGGCTTATAGGGTAGCTCCCGGATTGGATTTTGGTTATTCGGTTTTACCCGAGTTGACCAAAAGTCCACGCCTCAAGAAATTAATTAAAAGCCCATTGGACTTTAATTAAATTGACGTTGGACGTTAATCTGGCTTTGAGACCCGTAACGATTAAATTTGGAATTTAAGTCGTAAAAGGTTTATTATATAAAGTGTAGTATTTAATTTGGAATTAAATAGCGAATTAGAATTAAATGCATATTGAATTGGATTTAATTATGTAGTTTAATTTAATTCGAGAATTCGTACTTTGAGTACTTATTTGCAAAACGAGTTTGACTCGAGCAAAATCAAATCGTTGTTTGAACATTGGATGATCACTAATTATTAGATTAATTAATATGATTAGATTGATTGATAACATGCTTGTGTGAATACATGGTTGCGATGCATGAATAATGTATATCGGATGGTATTAGATGGGTGAGACAATTTTAGAAATTGTTGTAATAAAATCAATTTATTAAATTGGACCTGCGTGTCCTGCCTTATTACCTCCTTATTCTTTGTATTCTCTTCTCACCTATTTCCCTCAATGTAAATGAGGTTTCTTTAGAAGTGTAGTGTAACGGGTAGAAGTAAATACATGTGCTAGCTGGAGAGAGAAAGTGAGAGATTTGATCTAGGATCAATGTGTAAAGTATCCATCCGCATATCATTATTATTTTTCATATGCGCTTTATTATGTGTTTAGAATGCATGTTTAAGGGTGTATGATGATGAGACATTAACAAAGATAATAAATTGGTTGCCAATTTCCACACGAAAAATCCTTGCAAAATATTAAGCGTATTTCCTTCCATTGAGTGATTCTCACTCAAGATCCGAGACTGGCATTGGCTTGTTGGCCAAAGTCAAGGCCTTTGTCCGTCGATGATGTGTTTGAATCACGAGAGCTTTGTTACATGTCAGTGTCTTGTCCAAGTTGTGGTTTGTTGGCCAAAGTCAAGACCATTTCTTGTCCATCGACATTGATTACGAAGCTTTCCATGGTCAATGGGTCGCGCTTAACTGGGATCACTAAGTTTGTTGTGCCAAAGCCAAGGCTTAGTTGATTCAGAGGAAAAAGGTTAGGTAATACATTGGATGTATTGGCATATATAAGATATATGTTTCGGACTTGGATGTCCCCCTACCGGATCTAGGAATTGGATTGGATCCAATTGATCTTAGAGATCTACCTAGTTAATTATCATACAATTTGTTGGCCAAGTCAAGATTGTGTGATATTTAACGGGATCCTAGCCCACTAGGAAACACGGTTTCCCGAGTACTCGACAGAGGGTTAGAGGCTCGCCGAAAAATAGTGGGGGGGGGGGGCAAGAATTGAATTTGCAATATTCGTTTAATTACTTGCCATGCGCGCTCATTCAAATATCATTCGTCGTTATAAATTAAATGTTAGTTGGACTAATATTTAAATATTGTTTTAATTAATAGTTGGACTATATTCAAACTATTTATTTATAGTTGATTTTATAATTGGATTATAGTAATCAATATAATTGATTTTAATCTATTAAATTATAGTTGATTAAATAGTTGGACTATTGTAATCATTATAATAAATAATACCTAAGTCGTTGATTAAATAGTTGGACTATTAAAATCAAGATACAATTGAAAGATTGACATTTAAAACATAATCTTGGGGAAAATGTATTTAAATGGTTTAATTTTCAAATTGGGAATAAAATTTCAGGATGGTCCTGGAAAATAATAAGTTACTTTATTTGATAAAATAACATATTAGGCCTAAGCCCGGAGTTAAGCGAATAGTATAGCATAATCTTTGGAAGATTTATGTGATGATAACTTTAGTGCTTAATCCATTAAGCTTGTCGTAGTAGACTCATTAATTTCTGAATCAGAACTAAGGATTAGATCCTTAAAGTATGATAAAGAAATTGAAGGATCTTCATAAATCTATACTTAGATTTTAGAAGTACTAAATTGCAATTAATAACTCTTGGAGAGTTAATGACTATTCTCAAGGAGATAAAGTCAAAATTTGCAATTAGGCAAGTAGCGCAAGGCGCACCACCGTATTTCGATATTCTAGAAGGCCAAGGCTAGGCCGAACGCTTCTGAGTGTGGAAAAGGGCAAAGGAAAAATCATTATAGTCTTCTGGGAAGATAAATGACATATCCCAAAATGTCTGCCTAAATGTGGCAAACAGGATCGCGGAAGCGTGACTGCCGTTTGGACAAAGCAGACATGAAGGAATTGAAGAACGAGCAAGGCTCTGACTTCAAATATTATCTTTATATCAGTGTTTAACCCGCTGCGGGTAAACCTTTATATTCTAGAACACTAAAGTGTTTTATTATATAAAGATGATATTGAGATAAACACATTAGATGTGAATAACAGTATTTATATTTTGAATATAAATAAATCTCAAAGGATAATATGACAAACAAATAGCTCAAACTGATTTGATCAGAAGAAACTAATTATGGCATTGTTGTCTAGGACACAATCAAACAAGACTCGTATATCCACACTTTTGAAGAGTGGGTACTAAGACTGATTTGATTCCAATCAAATAAAGTCTACGAATCTAGTTTATTGGGCAAAGTGCATAAAACACTATTTACTTGGTAAAAGTGTAAATGCCACCAATCTATTAGCCCTAGTTCATAGTGAAGCAAGTGGGCCCATGTCTAGCTAGGCTAGATGTGGATATGAATATGTTGTGACCTATACGGATGTGGCATCACGTAATGGTTATGTGTTTCTTTTGAAACACAAATCAGAAACTTTTACAGTTTCGACACGAAATAGACAAACAGATCGGCTATAGTATTAAACCGTCACGGTAAGACCGTAATGAAAATACTTAGGCAATAAGTTTCTAATATACTTGAAAGAGTATAATATTCTTTCAATGAGGACTCCTCCCGGAACACGTCAAAGTGACGGTGTGTCCGAACCGAGTAACCAAATTTTTTTGGACATGATAATGTTAAACATGAGTCGCTCTGAGCTACCATTTCCTTCAACGGATAAGCATAAACAGTGCAGAACTTATTTAGAATAAGGATTCATTAAAATTTGTTTGACAGATATCATATTAGATATGAACAGGAAAGAAACCAGGTTTCTCAATCCTGAATATTTGGGTATGCTAGGCATATGTTTAGATGATACCAAACTAGAACCCAAATTGGATAAGTGCCAATTGTAGGTTATCCTAGGGATAACATAAGTATAATACTTATACATCTCACTAGAGGACAATTAGATTGTTGCTCACCATGCGGTTTTCCTAAGAGGAATATCGATATGCAGTGGTAAGTGGGAGGATAGTAAAACTCGATGAAAATCAGAGTAATACTATTCAAGGCACCCATTCCTTAATGGAACATAAATAGTTCATCAAGGATGTAACAATTCCATTAATCTTTGAATACACAAGAACCGCGTAGGTCGGAGAGAGTCAGAAAACAACCTGGAGTATGGGTTTCTGATCTCACCTCATAAAGATGTCTATCTTATTGAGGTATACCAACTGACTACGTATGAGGAAGTGATACAAGGTATCGACTCCCTATTATGACAAAGTGTCATGAGTCCAAAATGGATTCCATGTATATCAACTTAGTTTGGATACTAGTTGATGTACCATAAGACATTATGCCTATTGGTACTATATAAGTCTTCAAGGAAGACATACATGGAATGCAACATACCAACGTACTAAGCTGGGTTTGTAGCGAAAATGTATCGTTATCAACATTGTGTTGATTATGATTCAACCTTTTACCTGTTGCCACGGTAAATCCATTTGGGAAATGCTTGCTAAAGTTGCGTGCTTCATTTATGAAATATGACAGCTTTACGGGAAAATTGCTTTCCTGAAAAGGAAACCTTTTGGAGGATGTTTAAAACATCCTGTCGATTTTTTCGTACCTAAACTAGCAAACAAGGTTTGCAGGTTATTCGATCCATGTTTGGATTGTAGCAAGCATAGGTTCTTGGAATTATCGTTTTGATATAATCATAATGGAGTATGATTTAATTCAAAACGAAATGATTCTTGTGTATATAAGAAGGTTAGTGGGAGTGCACTGACAGTGGATGTCCTATATGAATAATGATAATATGTCATTTCTTGGAAATGATATTCCCATAATAAAATCGGTGAAAGCTTGGCTTTCGATAAAACTCTCCGAGAAATCGTACATTGAAAAATGTTCGTGACCTGGTGTCTCATACGCTTTCAGCATATGGAAACACAAACAGGCCAATCCAAGTGATAGTCACTGGATTGATGTTAATAACATCCGTTAGTATCTTAGAGAACTAAGGATGCTGTCTTAATCTGTGGAGAATGAGAACTTGAAGTGACTGGGATCACTGTAGCAAGTTTCTTAACCGATAAAGACGACTAAAAGTCGCAAACGGTACTACAAAGTTTGAATAACGGAACAGTAAGCTGGAAATCTTCCAAGAAAGAAACTGTTACCGAATAAACAACAAATGCGGGTTATTGCTGCAGCTGAGGCGGCAATAGAAGCCTTCTGGATCGATATAAATCTAATTAGATTAGATATAATTCTGTTAGCTGCTGAGCTAGGCTTGAGCACATGCTAAAGAATTAATGGTCTCATCAACGATCCAGATACATACTTCGATATTCATCTGATTCGTTAGGATCATACATCGTGGCTATGTGATGATCGAATAAATCGCATCAGATGATAATCATGCAAATCCGCTGACGAAAGCCTTTTCTCAGCAATTTGAGCCAACCGTACATAGTTCGGGTGTAAGACACTCGAGTGACTGGCTATAGGCCAAGTGGGAGATTGTTGGACAATTATGACCCATAGCGTCACTATTTGTACAGATCATAGTGTTGTTGTACAAATTAACTATGTGACAAAGGAGATTGCACACTTATCATTTGTGATTAGATCACCTAGATATATAAATGATAGGAGGTCCCTATGATTTGTTCCTGGATTGAGAATGATATGAGACAATTTCAATCCACGAAGGATAAATCATTAAATATCCCTAGTCAGAGCATTATCGAGATTGGACATCGATGAATGCGTAAAAGACTAATATTACACGTGTTCGGATAGTCCGACGACCGAATTTACTGCCAACATATCCGGGGATCTCATGGGTCGCTTCCCAAAGATTCACAGATGACGTATGACTCGCACTTTTAATTAATCTGGGATTAATTGGATGAGAGAGAAAATTAATCTGGGATTAATTGCAAAGATATTTTATCTGGGATAAAATATCATTTAAAGAGAGAGAACGATTAATTTGGAATTAATCGATTAATTAATATATTCGATATATTAAACAAAATTGGATTTCGACGCGGAATTAAAATTAGATTTTAATTCGGGCGAACGAATTAATTTAGAATTAATTCGTTAGCGACGTGAATAGTGACTTCGCTAGGCGTAATCATTTAATTGCGTCGCAACGGAAAATTCGTTAATTTGGAATTAGCGAACCCGAGCCCGGGATTGTTTGCGAGTGCATTCACATTTCGAATTCGAGTGCGACACGCAAGTCAAATCAAGCGTCAAATCGTTAGTCGCATCAAGCGTCAAATCATTAGTCACTTTGAGTGATTTAACAAGTTGTCACATTGATTGGTTGATTGAAGCAAATAGTGATATGAGTGGTTGATAGCATTTAATGATATTTTGGAGCCAAATTTGTGTTGACTTTTGGAAAGCCATTACACAAATTTTGGTATATGTATTTGTTTGATTTTGGAAATCATTTTAATACACAACTCTTCTCTCTCTCTCCATTCTCTCTTTTCTCGCCCAAAGGGGCTGTATTTTCTTTTGTTCTTGGCAGCTCACTGCCGAGTTTTCAATAGGAAAATGGGAAGCTAAAGTGCGATTTTATGGCAAAATCAAGAGTACTAGCACACTCCGAGATCATGCGAAGGTGATAGGGAAGTCCACCCATGAGCCGGGAATCAAATGATGAAGCTTGGAGCTTGGTTTCTTGTTGATGAAGGCCGAAACCAGTGAGGGTTTTCAGCTCACTGCCGAGCTGCACAAGGAAGAAAGTTTGAGTTTTTGTTGCCTCCCGCGTCACTTAACCACTCGATGTAAGTATTCCGCGACTTCCTCGATTATATTCACATATGTTCATTATTGATTTATGATCCTTGGGATGCTTAGAATCTCCAACAAAAGGACATATCACAGAATGTCTGACTAAGCTGTGGCAAACAGGGTCACTAGAAGCGTGACTGCCATATGGACAAGTCAGACATGAAGGAATTGAAGACGGTGCAAGGCTCCGACTTCAAATATGTTTGTCATAAATATGTTCACTACTAGTATTAAAATTGGATTTTAGATACTGAGTGTGGTACATAAATATGCATTGATGTGCAGAATTTACTGGTTGGCAGGAGACTGACTTCAGTTGAGATTTATCGGTGAATCGGAAATGGGACGAAAGTCGCTGTTTTAACCGTAGATACCTAAGTTTAGGAACTACCATTCGGGTGTGTACTTAAATTAGGGAACGGTTATAATGTAACTAGTTTGACTAGGAACATTATCTCTATATCAGGGTTTAACCCGTTGCGGGTATACCTTTATATTCTAGAACACTAAACTGTTTCATTTTATAAAGATGATATTGAGATAAACACATTAGATGTGAATAACAGTATTTATATTTTGAATATAAATGAATCTCAAACGTAAAACATGACAAACAAATAGCTCTAACTGATTTAATCAGTTGAGACTTATAAGTGGTATTGTTGTCTGAGACACAATTAACAAGACTCGTATATCCACACTTTCGAAGAGTGGATACTAGGACGGATTTGATTCTATTCAAATGATGTCTACGAATCTAGTTTATTAGGCAAAGTGCCTAAAACACCTTTACTTGGTAAAAGTGTAAATGCCACCGATCTGTTAGCCCTCATTCAAAATGACGTAAGTGGGCCCATATCTAGCTAGGCTAGAGGTGGATATGAATATTTCGTGACCTTTATGGATGTGGCATCGCATTATGGTTATGTGTTTTTTTAGAAACACAAATTGAAAACTTTTAGAGTTTCGATACGAAATAGACAAACAGATCGGCTAAAGTATTAAACATCATGATTGGACCGTGATGAAAATACTTAAGCAATAAGTTTCTCAAATACTTGAAAGAGTATAGTATTCTTTCAATGAGGACTCCTCCCGGAACACGTCAATTTGACGGTGTGTCCGAACTGAGAAACCGAATTTTGTTGGACATAAAAATTTGTTTGACAGACTTCATATTAGATATGAACAGGAAAGAAACTGGGTTTTCTCATTCCTAAAGATTTGGGAATGCTAGGCATATGTTTGGATGATACCAAACTAAAACCCAAATCGGATAAGTGCCTAATAATGATTATCCTAGGGAAACCAAAGTATAGTACTTATACAACTCACTAGAGAACAATGTAATTGTTGCTCGCCATGCGGTTTTCCTAAGAGGAATACCTATATGCAGTGGTAAGTGAGAGGAAAGTAAAACTCGATGACAATCGGAGTAATACTGTTCCAGGCACCGAGTCCTTAATGGAACATAAATAATTCATCAATGATGAAATTATACCAATAATCTTCGAATACACAAGAACCACGTAAGTCGGAGAGAGTCAGAAAACAACATGGGGTATGGGTTTCTGATCTCACCTCATAAAGATGTCAATCTTATTGAGGAACACGAACTGACTACGTATGAGGAAGTGATACAAGGTATTGACTCCCTATTATGGCAAAGTGCCATGATGTCCGAAATGGATTCCATGTATATCAACTATGTTTGGATACTAGTTGATGTACCGGAAGGCATTGTGCTTATTGGTACTATATAAGTCTTCAAGGAAGACATACATGGTGGGCAACATACCAACGTACAAAGCTAGGCTTGTAGCGAAAAGGTATCGTTATCAACATTGTGTAGATTACAACGAAACCTTTTACCTGTTGTCATGGTTGAATCCATTTGGACAATGCTTGCTGATGCTGCATGTTTCATTTATGAAATATGGCAGCTGAACGTCAAAATCGCTTTCCTTAAACGGAAACCTTTTGGAGGATGTTTACAACATCCTGACGGTTTTGTCGTACCAAAATGAGCAAACCAGGTTTGCAAGTTAATTTGATCCATGGATGGACTAAAGCAAGCATATCGTACTTGGAACTATCGTTTTGATGTAATCATAATGGTATATGATTTAATTCAAAACGAAAATGATTCTTGTGTATATAAGGAGGTTAGTGGGAGCGCACTGACAGTGAATGTCCTAAAAAAATGATGACATATCATTTCTTGGAAATGATATTCCCATAATACAATCGGTGAAAGCTTGGCTTTCATGAAAATTCTCCGTAGAATTCTTGGGAGAAATAACTTTTATTCTAGGAATAAAGATCTACTGGGATAGATTTAAAGTTGTTAATACTCTCCGAGAACTCGTACATTGAAATAAATGTACGCGACCTGGTGTCTCATATGCTTTGAGCATATGGAGTCACGATCAGGCCAATCCAAGTGATAGTCACTGGATTGATGTTAAGAACATCCTTTAGTATCTTGGATAAACTAAGGATGCTTTCTTATACTATGGAGAATGAGAACTTGAAGTGACTGGGTTCACTGCTGCAAGTTTCCTAACCGATAAAAATGATTATAAGTCGTAACAACGGTACTATAAAGTTTGAATAACGGAACAGTGAGCTGGAAATCTTCCAAGCAAGATATTGTTACCAAATAAACAAAAAAAGTGGATTATTGCTGCAGCTGAGGCAGCAATAGAAGCCATTTGGGTCGATAATAATCCTAATTAGATTAGGAATAGTTTTGTTAGCAGCTGAGCTAGGCTATAGCACAGACTAAAGAATTAATGGTCTCATCAACGATCCAGATATATACTTCAAATATTCATCTGATTCATTCAGATCATACATCGTGGCTATGTGATGATCGAATAAATCGCATCAGATGATAATCATGCAAATCCGCTGACGAAAGCCTTTCCTCAGCAGAAGTTTGAGCGAACCGTACATAGTTTGGGTGTAGGACACTTGAGTGATTGGCTATAGGCCAAGTGGGAGATTGTTGGACAATTATGGCCCGTAGCATCACTATTTGTACAGATCATGGTGTTGTTGTACAAATTAACTATGTGACAAAGGAAATTGCCCTTTTATCATTTGTAATTAGATTACCAAGATATATAAATGATAGAAGGTCTTTATGATTAGTTCTAGATTGAGATGATATGAGACAGTATCAATCCACGAAGGTTTAATCATTAAATATCCCGAGTCAGAGTATTATCGAGATTGGACATCGATAATGCGTAAAAGACTGGTATTACACTTGTGCGCGTTGTGGGAGCATAACAGCATAGTTCTTATATATTTGGGTATAGGATACTCATGCAAGTGTAATATGAGGTTGTGTTTACCGATGGTACGGGAACAGCTTCGCTCTGGATAGACCCCTCAGAATTCCATTCGTAGTATGACTATATGTCTATGGAAGTCCGAATCAGGATAGATGTATTTGGTCTTAACCTGAGACTTGCACCGCTAATACTTGCGACAATCAATATACTTTGGTTTTGGTCGTCCAGGGCTTTAACAGGTTCTGTGTACGCCTCTTCTGGGTATATTGAGAATCGTAGTGTATTGGGTGTGATGTCAAGACAGAAGTATCACTCCAGTCATAGTGGAGATGATGATCACGTAGGATACAGAACTGGTGCTCTTATGTACTGCAGTCATCGGGATAATATGATTAGGTCATGATTATCCGATTATAGAGACTAGTTAACAGAGATCCGATATATGTTTCGTACGGGGCAGACATAATTCCAGCCCCAGGCCATGCACGTGACATCCGATACTGGATCGTAATATGCCATACTACGTATACTACGCCTGATATAGATCAGATATTCCAGTAAGAATATTTCTGGAGAATTGGGGAGGCACGGTGCTTTGCTAGAAGCCACCATGTCTTGTAAATCGGTAAAAACGTATAACTAGGTACGTACGTGTTCCAATAGTCCGACGACCGGATTTACTGCCAACATATCCGGAGATCTCATGGGTCGCTTCCCGAAGATTCACCGATGACGTATGACTCGCACTTTATTAATCTGAGATTAATTATATGAGAGAGAAAATTAATCTGGGATTAATTACAGAGATATTTTATTTGGGATAAAATATTATTTAAAGAGAGAGAACGATTAATTGGAATTAATCGATAAAATAATATATTCGATATATTATATGAAATTGGATTTCGACGCGGAATTAAAATTAGATTTTAATTCGGGCAAACGAGTTAATTTAGAATTAAGTTGTTAGCACGTGAACAGTAATTTTGCTAGGCATAATTATTTAATTAAATTTGATTTAATTACGTCGCAACGGAAAATTCGTTAATTCAAAATTAGCGAACCCGAGCCCGAGAGTGTTTGCGGGCCCACTCACATTTCGAATTCAAGTGCGGCCCACAAGTCACATCAAGCGTCAAATCATTAGTCACTTTGAGTGATGTGATGTTTAGTCACTTTGAGTGATGTGATGCTTGTCACTTTTTTGGTGATGGAAGTGGTTGAGAGCATTTATTACTCTTTTCCCTCCAAATTGTTTTTTAGAAAAACATATACCAAAAAGTTTTTGACTTTTGGTAATGACTTGGTAATTGTTTAAGAAACAAAAACCAACAAAACACACTTCTCTTCTCTCCCAATACTTTCGGCCAAGGGCCAAATACTTCTTATCTCTCAATTTTCCAACAAAGCCGAGAGTTGGACAAGAACAAATGAAGAATTTGTGGCAATTTTTTCCTTAGTGCTAGCACACATGAAGAGTCATCCAAGTGTTGGTTTCTAATTAGGTCCCAATATCATTATAAGCATGAAAATAACATGTGAATACATCAATGGAGGTAGCGGAATACTCACATCGATCGGTTGAGACGAATCGGCAACAAACAAAATTGATTTTGCTCCTCTTGTTCACGCCAAAACAGTGCAGTCCCTTGCTCCACCATTTTCAGATTTTGAGCTGAGAAATGAAGCTCCAAGCCTCGTCGAACGGTTCCCGGCTCATGGGTGAACTTCTCTATCACCTTCGCATATCTCGTAGTGTGCTAGCACTTGCGATTTTTGCCACAAAAATCCAACTCTTGCTTCTCTTTTTCCTTCATCAAACTCGGCAGTTCACTGCCTTACCAAGAAGAGAAAAACGTGAGGAGAGAAGAGGGAAATGAGAGGAGAGATGATGAAAAATGTGTTAAGTGTTTTTGGTATTTGATTTCTAAAATCAAATACACAAATTTGGTTCCAAAAGTCAAGGCAATTAATGCCCACAAATGCCAACCACACACATCACTCAACTCACATCAACTTCCATCAATCAGTGAATAGTGACTTGCGTTAATCACTCAGAGTGAAAGACATCCATCACATGATTGACGAATGATGTGACGCTAGTTGCGACTAGCGATTTGACGCTTGATTTGATTTGCCGCACTCGAATTCGAAATACGAATGCGCTCACAAATAATCTCGGGCTCGGGTTCGCTAATTCCAAATTAACGAACTTTCCGTTGCGACGTAATTAAATGATTACGGCTAGCGAAGTCACTATTCACGTCGCTAACGAATTAATTCTAAATTAATTCATTCGCCCGAATTAAAATCTAATTTTAATTCCGCGTCGAAATCTAATTTCGTTTAATATATCAAATATATTAATTTACCGATTAATTCCAAATTAATCGTTCTCTCTCTTTAAATGATATTTATCCCAGATAAAATATCTCCGCAATTAATCCAAGATTAATTTTCTCTCTCATCTAATTAATCCCAGATTAATTAAGAGTGCGAGTCATACGTCATCGGTGAATCTTTGGGAAGATACCCATGAGATGCCCGGATATGTTGGCAGTAAATTCGGTCGTCGGACTATCCGAACACGTAAGTACCTCGTACTACGTTTATACCGATTTACAAGACAAGGTTGGCCACTAGCAAAGCGCCATGCCTACCCAATTCTCCGGAAATATCCTTACAGGAATAAGGATCTATATCAAGCGTAGTATACCGTAGTATTGCGTATTTCTGTCCAGTATCAGATGATCACATGCAAGGCCTGGGGCTGGTACAGTGTATGCCCCGTACGATGCATATATCAGATAACGAGCAACTAGTCTCTTTAAAATCGGATAATCATGACCAAGTCATATTATCCCGACGGTTGCAACCTTATATAGAGAGCCAGTTCTGTATCCCTGCGCGATCATCAACTCCATATGACTGGAGTGACACTTCCATCTTGACATCACACCCAATACACTACGATTCTCGATATACCCAGAATTGACGTACACAGGAACCGGTTAAAGCCCTGGATGACCTCAACCAAAGTATATTGATTGTCGTATGTATTAGCGGTGCAAGTCACAGGTTAAGAGCAAATACACCTACCCTGATATCGGACTTCCATAGACACATAATCATACTACCAATGGAATTCCGAGGGGGTCTTATCCAGAGCGAAGCTGTTTCCCGTACCATCAGTAAAACACAACCTCCTATTACACTTGCATGAGTATCATATACCCAAATATATGAGAACTATGTCGTTGTGCTCTCACAAACGCGCACAAGTGTAATACTAGTCTTTTACGTATTTATTGATGTCCAATCTCGATAATACTCTGACTAGGGATATTTAATGATTTATCCTTCGTGGACTGATACTGTCTTATATCATTCTCCGTCCAGGAACAAATCATAGGGACCTCTCATCATTTATACATCTAGGTGATCTAATCACAAATGATAAGAGTGCAATCTCCTTTGTCACATAGTTAATTTGTACAACAACACCATGATCTGTACAAATAGTGACGCTATGGGTCATAATTGTCCAACACCAAGGTGATAGGGAAACAAACCCATAAGCATGGAATCACCATTTACAAAGCTTTGAGCTTGGAGCACACTTGGAGGGATGGCCGAAAATCACAAGGAACACAAAGACCACCATTGCCGAGAGCTTCCAAGGAGGAGCCAAAAGTTTTGTGTTCAACGCATCGCAAATCCTATCATTGTAAGTATGATTCTGCCATACTTCTTTGTTGTATTTGTTGGGGTTGGTGTTCAGAGCGCCAATTCCCGGTTGTATTTCTTTTGAATACTTCTGTAAAACATTATTATTATGAATAATATATGCAGTTTCTATAATATAATCTATCTTTCTATATGGTAAAGACGTAATGACCCTAGAATGATTAGTCATGATACAGTTGCAAAAGCGTCGCAACGGATATTGAGTAGTATCATGACGTTGTCATTCTCAGATTGTTCCTGGTCAAGGTTTACACTACTTGGTCAGTATAGTAAACCCGTTGAGACCGGTACATGTCGTATACAGGAATATATGATTCCAATGGTTTCTCAATGAACCATTAGTCTTGGAGACTAGTATAGACGTGTAGGTGTTTATAGCGGATAAACATTGAATGACTCACCGAAGATTCTTAATGGATGGTACACCAGCGTCAATAAGAATCTTCTTGGGTTGAGTAGCACTTGTGATTCTTAGACTTGAGATGCCATTGTGGGCACATGAGACATCTTATACACTTAGACGGCAGTCACGTCACCGATCTATTAAGATCAGACCCCCGCATGTTCGTTGGGTGTAGATAGATCCTCAGGGTGTCCTATGTGTATCAAGATAGGATCTGTCAGTTCTGTGTACTAGAGCATAGGTAGTCCATATGATTAGCAATCAGATAAAACCATGGGCCCGTGGTAAAGTTAAGAAGCTAGTTCTAAACATTCTTTTAGAGATTGCTAATAGAATAGTCGACTGGATAATCCTGATAGAGATTTGACGTTTACATCTATATCTCTGGGATTTATCCGGATACCTGTGACGGAGGAATTATACATTTGCCTTGACCTCGACCTGTATGGTTCAGCGAGATTATCTGTGATCGTCATAATCTACAGGTGGATAGATTATGGACACGAAATTAGATTTCGTGACAGATATACCTGAATCTATAGAGTCTCAATAATGAAACATACTCGTAGAGCACTAGAGCAACATTAATAAATAATATTGATTATTTATAAAGTCGTTTAAAGGTTAAACGCAAGATACGTGCTAAAGGGACTAGATAGTCATTTGCTTAATTATTGTATATTTACATTTAATACTTGATTAATTTAAATACACATTAATTAATAGTCAAAATGAGTTATTTGACTTATATCCTAAATGAATATATGTTTTTAATATTTAATGTAAATATTATACATATATTTAATATATTTGTATTTGATTAATTAATTAATTATTTAATTGTTAAATGATTAAATTAATTAAAATATAAATATCTTACATTAGGATATATTAAGTAAATGATGTTAGTTGCCTTTGTTGACTTAAATAAATATCTAATAAAGTTGTATTAAGATATTTATGCAAGTTGATAACATTAGCTTGAAATGAAAATGAAATTACAAAAACTTGTCTTTGAATTTGTGAAATTCGGCCAAGGCACTTTTGGTAGATGTATATATTGTTTTTCATTTCACTTTACACTTAACCTAATATATTTCACAAAACATAAATCTCCATTGAAGAAGCTAAAGGAACCTTGAGAAAAAGAAAGACAAAGTCAAAAAGCTTGGAAATTTAGTAAGTTTCTCAAACTTGCTATTAGTAAGGAATTTGTTCCTTAAGTTCTAGGCTTTAATATATGATATTCTTAGGATGTTTCTTTCTTTGTTCCTTGGGGTTTTTTTTATGGAAGTTTTGGTGAAGTGTGAAGCATGTGTAGTGAAGGAAGTGTATAACTATTGTAGTAATAAACTTTCTTTTAAGGTTTTGGAAACCATGTTGCTAATCTAGAGTTGTTGAAACACTCTTAAATGACCTAGATTTGATCTTGAGTTGTTTCATAGTGTTGAGACTTGGATTGGATGGAAGAATGATGATTGAAACATTTGATTTAACCAATTTGGTCTAATTTGTCCAATTTGATGAAATTGAAAAATTAGGGTTCATGACCAATTCCAAATTTGGGGATTTCCATATATGTTGTGCATTTGGATGTGTATATGATGCATATAAAGTTTCATGTTCATTGGATTGCATCTTGATGTGTTTTGAAGCATGAAATCACAAAGTGCACAATTGTGCTCCTTGGAGGGGCTCTCGGCCTTCATGAAGAATTTTGGGGATTTTGGTTGTTTTGGTGTTTTGATGTTTTGAACATGCTAAGTTCATCTTAGAAATGATTTAGAATCATTCAAAATTGATTAGATCAATTTCGGACTAAAATGGACAAAATACCAAAGTAAGGGTAATTTGGTAAATTCACTTAAATATGATTTATTGAATTTTATTTCATAATTTGATTATTGGAATATTAAATAAATATGTTTATTTAATTAATCCGAGAAAAAGTTTTGAAATCTGAAAATCGGATTTTCACCGCTTCCGCTGCGTTACCGGATTCACCCCCTAAAAACCCTACAGTATTCGCACATGATTTCTTGCTTGAAATCGATCTTGGGACTAACCTAGAAACCCAACATTGGGACCATGCAATTCATCTAACATGTCATCTAGCCTAGGAATAGAATGATGATATTTTACCGTTATATTGTTGATTGCTCGACAATCGACACACATCCACCATGTCCCATCTTTTTTAGGAACTAAAATCACTTGTACCGCACAAGGACTAATGCTTTCCCTTACATACCTTTTGTCTATTAACTCTCGCACTTGATTTTTATGCTCTTTTATCTCATCGGGATTACTCGTATAAGATGGCTTGTTGGGAATGACTGCTTCAGGTATGAAGTCTATATGGTGCTCAATGCCTCTAATGGGTGGAAGCCCATTAAGTATGTCTTATGTCAGAAATTATATAATACAACGGAGGTACCACATCATCCGTGCAGTAATCCAATTAACAATTGCCACGCGTGCTAAAATATTAAAAAACAACTAAAAAGATGGATTTTAAATCTTAAATGTCAGTTACTAATTTTTTGGTGATAACACGTCACCCATACATCCGTTGCACCAAAGAATTACTTTGTAATCCTCCAAAAGAGATGAAATAGACACATGATGCAAATGGTCAGTGTTAGTAAAATAAACACGGGGCTCCTTGTAGACTAACAATAGCATAAGTTTGCTAGCCTTGAAATCTTTCCTCGCTTCACCCTCACACATATAGAAACTCTTTTTCACTCTCCCTTTTGTTTCCCCACTCACGTTCACTCACACTCCCCTTGGGAACTCTCACGGCCTTGGCCTTGTTTTTCTTATTAGGTTCAATTTTTGCCCCATTTATCTCACCACTCTCACTAGTTTCCCCCAATGTGGTGTTTTCCGTCACTCTCTCTTTATCACGCGCAAGTTGCAACTTAACCTGATCTTTGTGGACTTGTCTAAGTGTAAGTGGGTATAAGGTAATGAGTTTTCTCTTATGCTGAAAGAAGTACTTGTTCTTGAACCCATCATGAAAAACATTCTTATCAATCTGCCACAGCCTGCCCGAAAGAATATGTCCTACATGCATCAGTATCACATCACATAGAACATCATCTGTGTGTGGCCCAATAATAAAGCTCAATAATACCTATTTTGTCACCTTTATTTTGCCACAATCATTGAACCACTGCAACTTGTATGGCTTGGGGTGCTTCAAACAACTCAACCTCAATCGCTCAATCAAAGTTGTGCTAGCAACATTAATATAATTACCCTCATCTATGATCATACTATACCCATTTCCATTCACACAACATCTAGTATGAAATATGTTAGCCCCCTGCTGCTCATTCTCATCCTCTACAACATGTGCATTCAAAGCACACCTAACAATTAGAGATAAATTATCCAATGGGTATGCAGGTCCCTCGTGGTCACTAGTATCCTACAGCTCTGACATCTCATCCTCAACCTCACTATCAGTAGAGTACACCTCTCCACTCTTCTTATCAATCACTAAGGTGCGCCTATTAGGACATTGTAAATCATAGTGTCCCATGCCCAAACATTTGAAGCACTTGACATCCTTAGTTATGGTAGCTGTACCAGCAGGTTTTGGTATAGTTTTGCTCGGTTCTGTAGCCTCTTTACCCTTGGAACTAGGTTTGGCCCTAGGCTTATTAAAGCCTCCACTGAAAACGCCTCTAGGCTTGTCAAAGCCTCCATCCCGCTTCTCATTTGGAACCCATTTCTCCTTCCATGCAGAAGTAGTCTGAGTACCAAATCTTGATGTTGACTTTTTCTTGAGTTGCCTCTCTACCTTGATAGCCATGTGAAGCATATCCTCCAAATCAATATAATAATACAACTCCATCATGTTGGCAATCTCTCTATTCAAGCCCCATAGAAATCGTGCCATAGTAACTTCTGCATCCTCAACTACATTTGTCATGATCATGATAACTTCCATCTTTATGTTATAAGCCTCAATACTCTGGGTCCCCTGATACAGATTCTATAGTTTCTGATACAACTCCCCTCTTTCTCATGAGATACTTAAGTTATACCCCATGTCTGAAACGACCTCTCATAGTTTTTCCTCCGAGTATATACAATCTAATCCCACCAAATCATAGCATAATGATGAACCCTAAAAAATGCATATTTATTATAAAAAAAATTAATCATTTTACACTTGTAGTTTCATTAATCCCCTTAAATTAGCACATTTGTCAAATAACAATTATATTTATGTTTTCTATATTTTTATTGTGATTTTTATTTCTTGTATAAGTAAAATACTGTTTTGGAAGCTAAATAGGAAAAATGGATATGAAATATGAACTTCAGGACTTAGAAATCCGAAAAGAGTGTGACAGCTAAATTCAAATCGGACTTAGAAAACATTCACCGTATTTAGATTGACAACAAAATGAGATTATGATGTATTTAACTACATATGTATTTAACTACATATGTATTTTATATAAATATATAAAACAAAACAAAATAAAAACAAAATGAAAAAAAACAAAAAATAAAATAAAAGAGAAAAAAACAAAAGTTAGGATTAGTAGTAAGCTGGTTAGGGGGTGTGATGAACACTAAAAAATGCACATTTATTAAAAGAAAAATTAATTATTTTACACTTATAGTTTCATTAATCCCCTTAATTTAACACATTTGTAAAATAATAATTATATTTATGTTTTATATATTTTTATTATGATTTTTATTTATTATATAGGTGAAATAATAATTTGGATACATAACTAGAAAAATGGACGCGACATTTAGATTTTGGAGGCCAGAAACTTAAAAGGGTGTTCTAACAGTGTACAATTTCAGAAATTCCAATCTTGCGTAATTTTCGTATTTTAGCCATAACGTTTTACTCCAATATCGAATTAAGGCGATTCCAGTTCCAGATGAAATAAGATTTAAATATCTACAACTTTACTCTTACAAGATTTTATAGTTATGATGTTTTTAAGGTCGAAATTGATGAAGAATCCAACATGTGCTGCATGTAAAAGTCATTGTCCATTTGCATATAAAAAATATATATTTATAATTGGAAAATGACGGCCCACCGAAAGGTAGTTATCATTTTCCATTTGCATGCAAAAGTCATACAACTTTTGAAATATTGTATGACTTTAAAAAAAATTAATAATAATAAGTTTTGAAAAAGTAGAGGTGCTGAGCCCTTTAATATAAATAGATGTGCTCAACACTTCATTTTCTTCATGTTTTTTTCCAAATTTCTCTGGTAGAATTTGAGAGAGAGTGTCTTATATTTTTTTATTTTTTTTCAAGCTTTGCTGTAATTTATTTTTCTTTTATTAATAAAATTATGAGTGTTTTTATTTATATCTTGTTCTACTAATTTGTACTTTGTTTGGGTAAAAGGTGAAGCTATTGATATGAAAGTATAGGTAATTTTTATTTATATTATATTTTAAAAATTTTTGATTATTTCCTAGATAAATTCATACTCTTTACAATTTATTGGGGATTCTTGACTAGCTGTAGACAGACTCTGATTGACACATATAATACTTGAATCTCATAAATATGAAAGAGTAGACTACTAGGAATCTAGATTAGTTATAGACAATACGGTTCTACATGTTTTGGCATATTTAGTACATTGGCATGACTAATTATCAACAAGATGGATTACATGTGTTGGCATAATAAATACATGATAATCATGAAATAAATTGATTGGAAAATATTTATATTTTATATTTTATATTTTATAAAAAGTAAAAATTATTTATATTTGAAATACCAAGAGTGGATCCTCTAACCCTAATATTTTATTTTATTATTTTATTAGTTGAATTATTATTTTATCCCATTATATTTATTCCATGTGGATTGACCTCGGACTTACCAAGTTATTTTATTACTTTGATAGTCTTATACTTGGGATTAAAGAACCACTTTGTGAGTGTGTCACATAATCAGTAAACTTAATTGCTGCCAGATTTATATTCTTCTCGTATGAGTAATGATGATCGTTGAAAATCAGTTCTATTTTCTACTATCATTCTAAGTAACCCTCAAGATCATTCTTGCATTGAAAGGTTGGTATCTTGTTCATGATGCTACCTAGATCACCATCTGTATCTCCTCGTCTACCATAACCATCCGATCATAATCCCATCGTCTGTCATCAAATGCATCTCTACCATCAAACCGCCTATCCTTCCTATCATGCCTCCCATCATGTCTCCTATCACGCCCTGGCTGAAATCTCTCCTCCACATCATCAAGATCATCAAACTCATTTTTAGCTTATTCTTCATCTAGTGGTACACACTGTGGTGGTGTACATCGAGGTGGCACAGATCGTGGTAGCACATTCTGAGGTGGTGGTACATTCTGAGATGGTGGTATATGTTGAGGTGGTGGTGCTCTAGGACCATTGTCCATTTGAATACTCTTTACACTCTTGGACATCCTCTCCAAAGCAGTAAACTTTCTATCCAAAGCCTCAAGCTTTTCATTAACGTTTAGAATTGGACTTGCCATCTCAATACTGAACAAATAGATTAGAAATAACAAGAAAGTAAAAAAAAAATATATGTAAATCCTCACAATCTCACGTGTTTACACTCGAATGATATCACTCCACTCATGTTTTTACTTTATTGGCTTTTACCCGATACTGAGCTCACATTCACTGTATTTTACCACTCTTGAGTTATTCCTAAATCCAAATGTGAATCAAACTCAATCCAAGAATACACAATTCAACTGTAGTCCTCAAACCAACATGAAACACAAATAACCAATAATGTATATAGAGCAAGTGGAAAATGCGAATAAGAATAATAATGACGAAGACTCAATCAAAGAGACTTAATCTAGAGTATTCGGAGTAAGGAAATAATAAATTAGCACGATGAGCATACAAGCATGCAAATTCACGGACGTATGCAATTTCGTATGAAATATTGGTGCCTCAATAGAAATTTTGATAAATTACCATCCATAGACACCCCAACGATAATATAGAATCAAAGAAATTCAACTAAAATTTTGAACCATTTTACTTTTTTTTTTTGCTCAAGTGATCACCAGCCACCAAAGTTCTCGTAGATGTTAACTATTGACCTACTGATGTCCAGAGTCTGATGCTGATATAATGCTCATATGGTGCCTTAGTCCGAATTTGACCTAAGTTCTTTTTTTGACACAACTAACTTGCTAATAATGTTAATCAACATCTAACAACATGTATTTAACAACTAAACACTTGATTCAAATAAAGAACACAAAAGCCCCAAATTGGACCTAAGTATGAACTGATATGAAGAAGGAGAAGAAAACCCAGATTTGACAGAAAAGTTCAAGAATAGAGTATTAACCAAGAAACAACAAGAAGAAAATAAAAACAAGATCCAAAAGACCCAACAATAGCCGAAACAAGATCAACAAAGAACAAAGATGAAAACACAATCAAACAACACATAAGGATAAGAAAATCAGACCTTGGAACCCTAAGCTCTGATACCAAATGACAAGAAACTCACTTGGTAGCAAACCCCAAGTATTCTTTCTTAAACCCCAAGAACCTTAATCAATGATTTTGTGGGAACAAAATCCATCAAAGATCAGCTCTAAACCACCATGAAACCTTGCCATGATAACCTAAGAACATGAAATCAGAGTGCTTTGCTAGAAATGGAGACGCCACTAAGCTTGCAACACTTAGATAAGTCGATTTAATACCTGAATAAAGGTAATCCCTCTATTATCATGAATTTAGCCATAACCAAAGCTTGAAACCAGCAAGTTTGTCTTTCAAAATGTCATGAGTTGTGTATTAAGGAAGAAGGAAACAAAGTTTAAATAGGTTACAAGCTAAAGCCATAAAAGGCATGAATAGATAAAAATGTCCATAATGTGAAATTACCAAAAGACCTAACAACTATCTTAACATAAAAGGCATAGGTTTGTCCGAATTGCATATAGGCTAGAAATAGGCCGAAATCTTCAAAAAGGTCATTGTCTTCAAAATTCTTATGAAGCTTCTTTCAGAACTTATTTGAGCCAAGTGTAGTAGCTTAAGGCCCTCTCCATTGAAGCCCACATGCGTCTCTGGTGTGCCTCTGACTTGTTTGTTGCAGTCGGCCATGAAAATCTGAGCTAGTCTTGCCATTGCTTCTCTGATCCTCTAGAACTTCTATCTTGTGATTGGCCTTGTTGGTACTTGCAATGGTTCAACTTTGATATTGGTTGTGTCCCTTGGTGCTCCGAGTGTGCCTTGGTTCATGTCACACAACCCGCTCCATCAGATGATACAGAAGAGAGTGTTTGGCAAGGGGAGTCGCAACTTGTTACACTAAAAGCTACAAGACCATCCACATATCTTGATGATGACAGACCTCGTGAAACCAGTAGACCTCAGAAAAGAAGATCTGAGCGAGGCCGAATTCTATCAACCAGGTATCCGAAAACCAAATATATTATGCTTAAAGATGTGGGGGGCAGAGAATTGTCAAAAATTCGTATCTCATAAAGGAAAATGGTCACAATGGAATCTCTGCAAAAAAAAAAACCACACTTATGAGATAGTCAACTTCCCACAAGGTAATAAGGCACTGGACTATAAATGGGTGAAGAAAATTGATAGCGGAAAGATGTTTAGACGGGAAAATTTAGAGTTGTGTAGAGATATAGTCGAGATAACTATCAAATTATAACCGTTTCGGATGCACCTCGAGGAGGAGAATTGAAGAATCCAGCTGCTTGGCTCCATGCATGAATTGTCAATCACCTTTGCAAGCCTCAAAATCTGTTTTTCGGTGGAGGATAATTTTCTTTGACATGTCGAAGCAACCTTTTAGACTTTTAGTGCAAAATACCAAAATTAATTTCGGTGGCATTTATTATTTTTGTTGACAATTTAAGTTAGAGTTTTGCTATAAATACATAGCTCATTTGTGAATACTATCATCCCCAATAATTAAGCTCCATGTCAAGAGAGCTTCAAGAGTGAAGTGTGAGATTTTTTGTATTAAGTTTTGTAATACTTGTAAATTCTATTCAAGTAGTAATAGAAGTAGTTATTTTTCCTCATAAATATTTTTCAATAATTAGAGAATCACAACAATACTCCCCACATTTCAACAATTTTACTGTAATGGCTCAAAAAAGAGTTCAATTGCTATTGTCATCACATATTTATTCCTTCCTTTTTAACCATTGATATGGATCGTGGTGACTATCAAGATGAAGTATCATTGATATGGAAAGGAGTAGATTCTAAGTACAAGAATACCTTGGGACTTGTAAAAAGCATGAACTTTTCAAGCAACAAATTATCAGGGGAAATTCCTGAAGAAATTACGAGTCTTATTCGATTAATCTCCTTGAACATGACAAGAAATCATTTAACTGGACCAATCCCCCCAAAGATTGGTCAGTTCTGAATTCACTTGATTTGTCAAAGAACCTGCTTGCTTATGGAATTCCTAAAAGTTTTTCTCAATTAAATGCTATTGGTGTCTTGAACTCGATGAATAACAACTTGTCCGGAAAAATGTCCTCTAGAGCAGAACTACAACACTTGGATGCCTCTTATGTACCGTTTGATATAGAGTTAGTGGATCCTCTCGGTCCTACACAATTTTATCCCTGCAGGGAGCTATCATGGCTTGGTAGTACTGTAGACACTGGTTTTCGCCCGAGGTCCACAATCGAGAATTTGTAGTTTGGGGCTCTGGCGATCCTGCAAAACAAATATGTAGAGTGAGCGGGAGTACTTCCCACCGGTGTGGTGGGTGCCGGGGGCACTCCGACGCCCAAGTCAGTTAGGGAAGACGAGCTGTAAGTAATGGAATAGCAAGGCTAGAGACTACCTTGATCCCTATGTGATGCCGTGAGGGCGGTAGGATGGTGATTATATGAATTCTGGAGAGAATCCCCCCATTCCTCATGGAGCCTTCTCTCTTATATACCTATCTGAGGGTGTGCACTTGATTACTCGTCTGTTGAATCTTGGTAACGGTCGACTTTATGAGGGATATTCACTGCATTTGCCGTTGTAGGCTGGAAACTGTCGAATTTATGTATGGTGTTTATGAACTTATGAGTTACGTGGGCCGGCCTCTGGATAGTCCTTCGGTTATGGATGTTGGTGTTCATCGGGTCTGGGCCGACATTATGTCTTTGGGGTTTGATTAGGAGGCTTCATGGGTGCGTCCAGTATTGGGTCTGAGGTAAAATGACGAAACTACCCCTGGACCAAATTTGGCCCAAACAGTTTGTCCCCTACTCTCTAAGTCAAGAGTCATTGGCTTGGAGAGTACTTGACGCATGTGTCACCTGGGACGAGGCCATATTATGTAGCTGTGCGTTGATGCTGCCTACTAATTGAACCAAACGAATGTCAAGTTATCAACTTGAGTCTACAAGAGCCATTAGGGAAGTACCCAATCGTTTGGACCTGAAGAAGGTCAGTATATCAGTCATACGACATGTGTATCCCATGTCTACAACTTGACTCGACATGAGTCCATGGGAGATGTCTCTGGTCGACTGGACTTGATGAGTCTAGGAATGTAATTAATACGACATGTGTAATCCATGTCTACAACTTGACTCGACATGAGTCTATGGGGGATGTCCCCGGTCGACTGGACTTGATGAGTCCAGGAAGGTATAATTATGTGACATGTGTAATCCATGTTTACAATATAACTCGACATAAGTCCATGGGGGATGTCCCCGGTCGACTGGACTTGATGAGTCCAGGAAGGTATAATTTATACGACATGTGTAATCCATGTCTACAATATGACTCGACATGAGTCCATGGGGGATGTCCCCGGTCGACTGGACTTGATGAGTCCAGGAAGGTATAATTTATACGACATGTGTAATCCATGTCTACAACTTGACTCGACATGAGTCTATGGGGATGTCCCCGGTCGACTGGACTTGATGAGTCCAGGAATGTATAATTTATACGACATGTGTAATCCATGTCTACAACTCGACTCGACATGAGTCTATGGGGATGTCCCCGGTCGACTGGACTTGATGAGTCTATGAATGTATAATTCATACGACATGTGTAATCCATGTCTACAACTTGACTCGACATGAGTCTATGGGGGATGTCCCCGGTCGACTGGACTTGATGAGTCCAGGAAGGTATAATTTATGTGACATGTGTAATCCATGTTTACAATATGACTCGACATGAGTCCATGGGGGATGTCCCCGGTCGACTGGACTTGATGAGTCCAGGAAGGTATAATTTATACGACATGTGTAATCCATGTCTACAATATGACTCGACATGAGTCCATGGGGGATGTCCCCGGTCGACTGGACTTGATGAGTCCAGGAAGGTATAATTTATACGACATGTGTAATCCATGTCTACAACTTGACTCGACATGAGTCCATGGGGGATGTCCCCGGTCGACTGGACTTGATGAGTCCAGGAATGTATAATTTATACGACATGTGTAATCCATGTCTACAACTCGACTCGACATGAGTCTATGGGGATGTCCCCGGTCGACTGGACTTGATGAGTCTAGGAATGTATAATTCATACGACATGTGTAATCCATGTCTACAACTTGACTCGACATGAGTCTATGGGGGATGTCCCCGGTCGACTGGACTTGATGAGTCCAGGAAGGTATAATTTATGTGACATGTGTAATCCATGTCTACAATTGACTCGACATGAGTCCATGGGGGATGTCCCCGGTCGACTGGACTTGATGAGTCCAGGAAGGTATATTTATACGACATGTGTAATCCATGTCTACAATTGACTCGACATGAGTCCATGGGGGATGTCCCCGGTCGACTGGACTTGATGAGTCCAGGAAGGTATAATTTATACGACATGTGTAATCCATGTCTACAACTTGACTCGACATGAGTCCATGGGGGATGTCCCCGGTCGACTGGACTTGAAACGTCCAGGAAGGTATAATTTATACGACATGTGTAATCCATGTCTACAATATGACTCGACATGAGTCCATGGGGGATGTCCCCGGTCGACTGATCTAGATGAAGATTCAGGAATGATGTCCCATACGAAGGATGTTTCATTGTCTTATGTATCAAGACGACCATGCATATTGATGAAGGTACCATAGAGTATAGTTTACTAGATCTGATGGAGGTCCAGGAAGTTTTTATACAACATTTGAAGAAGTACATCAGAGTCCTACTCCTCATGACTAGATAAAGGTCCAAAAAGTCTACACATTCCACTATACCTGATGAAGGTACATGGGAGTCTACACTCCAGACTACGATGAAGATCTATGAGGGTCCTCATTCCTTATTCTACGAGGGTCTTCACTCTACTAGACCTGATGAAGGTGTATGAAAGTTTTTCCTTTTATACTACTAGACTTGATGATGGTCCACGAGACTACTATCAAATGGTCCTAATTAAAGTCCATGAAGGTCATTACTCATTCTCTTGATGAGGGTTCATGACACTACACTCGGATGAAATTGATGAAGGTCCATACGACTCTTCACTCTACCTTTCTGGATGGAATTTACAACTGATGTTAATCCAACCATATAGGATGGACGAGATGACAACCCATCTTGTCACACACTGAACACAATCTTTCTGAGTCGTACGGGAGAGAAAACAATTCTCCCATGTACCATGGAGTTGAACACACAGGATGATATTATGAGTGCCCTTACAGTTAAAATAATTTGGAAAAGAGCTCCACTCGGCTATTATTAGACTGTGTCGAGTGGACTTAATGACTATGTTTATTTTTGTCTTTGTCGAATGAGTCGACAATTTTCACGCTTGAGGGGCCAACTTAGTGCTTTTGTCGGTTGGCGGGGCCTTCCAACATGACCATGGCCCATGGCCCATGGGTAACGTCTTCGGCCTGATCCTGCAATTTCTGAATTAGCTGACCAATGAAAGTTTTGCTTAAGCTGATTCGGTTTGTTTAGTTGGGGTCAATAAAGCCCAAATGTTATGGACAAAAAAGCTTTGTGTTCAGCCTAAAGTTGATACGACAAATTATCCCCAGAACCAGATCTACAAACAAAACCTCAAATCCAGTCCTCTACACCGCCCCAACAGATGCCACACTTAGTCGAGTCATCCAGAAGCCATGGCGCTAAAGCAAATCTTTCTGGCGTAACAAGTCAGGGACCTGAGCCATCACGATTTCGACGATCTTCTTGGCTCGGGAGGTGTCCACGTGGATTATCCAGAAAGCGAGGTTGGATGCAAGAACTGACTCGACGTCGAGGTGGAGGAATCGTTTGTCGCTGCTCCTTTCTGGAACCGATTTGGGGATTTCTGCTATTGATTGGTGCTCCGTTTCATTTATCGTATGGGTTCGATTGCTGTGAGTTTCAAGGTAATGTAGCTGATGGAGCTTATAAGCTTGCGAATTCTATTGAGTTTTCTGGACCTGGCGTGTGATTGAGTTGTGGGAGAGAGACTTGTTGAGGCGAAAGGGTCCAGTAAGGTTTCTACTACGGTAGTTGAGAGGTAAAAGGCGTGATAATTAGAAAACCTAGATCTTTCTGCTTCTTGATCAACACTAGTAGTTGAGTAATAACAAGTTGTAAATTTGGAGTAGAGCTGCCAGCAAATGTAATCCCCCATTCAATTGACCTCAAGAGACAACGAATTGTTTTGCTCCAACGACGACATTAACTTTGATTTGGTTATCTGTGGTGTTCTGATAGGGATACTTGTTAAATTTGGCCAACCCAGTCGCCTCTTTCAGTTTTTTCAATATGATGTTATTGCTCGGTCAGTTCTGTTGATTTGGTTCGACATATCCCATTTGAAAGGTCCGGCTGTCGTCTGGGCAATTAGCATCAATTTGTTTGTTCTTTCAAGTGGTATCTTCAGATCCTCATATAAGGTTGCATTGGTTTGGCCTGACTTGCTGTGGCAGACTCATGGCCCTCACTTCCCTTACTCTTACTCCTCTGACTGAGCCGACAAGTTGGTGGGAGCGATGACAAGTTGTTTTAGCTGGACAATATGTCACTCGACGATTTTGATATTGGCTATTGAAATTAGCGATGTGGGACTGAGGGAAATTTCCCTAGGCCTAATTTGGTTAGCTGGGCTCATTGGTTATACAAATAACCATTAGGCCCATTGGAATATCGTGGTTCTTCTACATGTAGGCGGTACTGGCTTTTTGACGGGCTGGTCTGGCCGTATATAGGATTGATTCAAATAGGCTGACGTGGGTCGACTGGTTTTTGACTTTCACGTGTACGTGGGCTGTGAGTGTTTGTCGTGCGAATGGTGGGGCAGGCGTGCGATTGGATCAAACGTCTTGGGCCTAAATGAGCATTTGGCATTGATGGGTTAGCATGTGGGCTGATCACGTGTTTCATAGAGTGAATCATCCGCCTCATGCTAAGTCTTCTTCCGTCTTAAATCGAATAAGGTTTAAATCCAGTATCAAGACTCATACGTAGAGCGTCGACCAGAATCATTGTTCAATTCTAAACCTTCATATATGTAGTGTCGATTGTGATCTTTAACAAGAAACCAGCTACACATAATAATGTCTATTGGGACACCTACTACAAGTCTTGAATTAGACACAATGAAAGTCTGGATCATACTCTTACCATGGGTCAAAATACCAAGGGGGTCATACATGTCGTATGTAGTATCAAATTGAATCTTAAGCAAGTGACAAGCTATACATACAGTGATGTCAATTGAGACACGCTCAACAACACACTGATGTGGAGTGGAAGATCCCTTACTAGTCCTTTGTCTGACATTGCAAATGTCAATTGTGCCATCCATAACAATTATCTAATTTTTAAATTATAGTGTCGACTGGGACACCCGTGACAAGTTATAACACCAATTATAAATCTAATGTCTTACTAATGTTGACTAAGAAATTCTTTAAAAGTGCAAGCCATACCTTGTAATGTCGATCGAGATGTCCATGTTTAGTCTTCATTCGGGTATTATTGACTGGGACACCCTTCTCAGGTCAAATACATTGTTTCATCATATGTGGGAATGGTAGAAAGTACAGCTCCATCGAATGGATGTGTCTTGTTCTTGGAATAGATGGCAATCTTCTCATGTCGTTTGAAAGAGATGACACCGCTTTGGTATGGAAAGAAGGAGATTGAGACTCATCCATTTCATCTGAAGAATATGGAAATCTTCATACGTAGTGAGGGGTTGATAATGATCATTCTGCGTAGTCTGAATGTATCTCGGCTTGAATTTTCCTTATTGGTAGTCTGACTCTAGATAGATTGGAAAGAGTTACTCTTTTGAACTTTCGCATTTCCCTTCGCATGGTGGAGTTGATTTGTCGTGATCAGTCGGCTTAGAGAATCATGGAGGCTTTTCTGGTGATTAGGTGGATGGTTGATTGATGGTGGATTTCTGCTTTCCATATCCTTGAATGCTCCTGATAGATTGGATCAAATGATAGGATTGTTGGGACGATCCGTAGCCTCGGACCATTGGGAGAAGAAATGTGCTCTAATGCTTGTAATCATTCTTGGAGGATGACAAATTAGATGATCATGAGATCTCGTGTTTGCTCGTTGCGTGATGTCATACATGTAGGGATGTTAGAGAGGATCGTAGATGGAAAAATCTTTGCATGCTAGGGATTACTAGGTTCCCACAGACGGCGCCAAATTGTAGACACTGGTTTTCGCCCGAGGTCCACAATCGAGAATTTGTAGTTGGGGCTCTGGCGATCCTGCAAAACAAAGATGTAGAGTGAGCGGGAGTACTTCCCACCGGTGTGGTGGGTGCCGGGGGCACTCCGACGCCCAAGTCAGTTAGGGAAGACGAGCTGTAAGTAATGGAATAGCAAGGCTAGAGACTACCTTGATCCCTATGTGATGCCGTGAGGGCGGTAGGATGGTGATTATATGAATTCTGGAGAGAATCTCCCCCCTCCTCATGGAGCCTTCTTTCTTATATACCTATCTGAGGGTGTGCACTTGATTACTCGTCTGTTGAGTCTTGGTAACGGTCGACTTTATGAGGGATATTCACTGCATTTGCCCGTTGTAGGCTGGAAACTGTCGAATTTATGTATGGTGTTTATGAACTTAGGAGTTACGTGGGCCGGCCTCTGGATAGTCCTTCGGTTATGGATGTTGGTGTTCATCGGGCCTGGGCCGACATTATGTCTTTGGGGTTTGATTAGGAGGCTTCATGGGTGCGTCCAGTATTGGGTCTGAGGTAAAATGACGAAACTACCCCTGGACCAAATTTGGCCCAAACAAGTACCATGGTCTCACTTACGAGCCTTATATCTCATTGAGGAGAGATTTTTTGGTGCAACAGTGGTATAGATAACGTGGTACCACAAGCGAATTAAAAAATGACATGTAGAGTTTCTTCACCTATTTTTTAGTTGTTTTTCAATTTTTTAGCACGCGTGGCAGCGGATGATTGGCTTGTTGCATGGATGACGTGGTACCACTGTTGCATAGTAGATTTTCTCCTCATTGAGATCTAATGTTCGAGTCACAATCAGGGCTTATATGTCACTCAATAATCCTTACGCTCCGCGGAGCCACGATGAGAGTCGGACGTATGAGTCCACTAGTCGCCACGTCCACGTGGATGAGGCTTTCTATGGGGACAAAATCGTGCGGAATTGGGAGAGCAGAATCCATCGGCATAGCCCTCGGATAGAGTCCCCCAACATAGCCCTCGGACACACCTCCTTCGAGATCTCAAAGCGAACAAATAGTCTCGTAGGAAAGTGGTCGCATTTGCGCACCTTCAGAAACAAACATGAATAACAAATAAATCACACACAATGAAAGAGAATTTTAAATGGCCATACCTCTTAGCTTAGCTTTTCCAACTTCGCTGCTTTTTACAAATATAAGTGAGGGTAAAATTTAATTTTTATAAAAGTATTAGATACTATTTATTTTAGCAGCGGTAAATCAAAATTATCTCATTAATAAATTGGATTTTTCATTAAATTATAAGATATATTTTAATAAATTTTGAGATTGAGTGAGGGCGAATGTCTCACAACTCCGCCGCTTAGAACTGTAGTTTCATATTTATTAAAAGTACGTCACTTATTGTGGAAGAATCCCGTGAATACACCCGGAAACCTATGAATAAGAACGGATATATAGGAAATCAAAAGCTGGCAAATGTCACTTATCAACAGGAACCCTAAATACAAAACCATAATATGTTACAATCAGTTGATTTTAGCAAGAAACCCTGCTCTGTAACTAATTCTATACAAAATATGTGGCTAATGAGCATTCTGGGTCCTCGTAATTCCAGTAGACGATACCTACTATACTTCTCGATGAAAGCTCCCCACTGTGTCCATGCGTGTTGGCATTGCAGCTACTACAAGGAACATTGAATATCACAGAGCACATTAGAAATCTGGCATCTATTTAAAGGAAATCAATTAGATGTGAAAACAGGTTAACAATTGAGAGAGCCGATATTACCAGTTTTCTTCTAAGCTGCCATAGCGAATAGCTTATTCTTCATATCCGAAAATATTCGTATCTCCATGAACTGTTCAGCAGTATGGTGCCACAAACTCCCCAGAAGCCTGCAATAAATCCAAGAACTATGCTGACATAAAATCCTGTGGATATAATTCCGCCATCGTCATTAGCTTGCTCGGTAATGGCTGGATGTTGAGCTTGTTCTTCTCCTGGACATTTGTTCGGAAGGGGGAGCCCGCAAAGCACAGGATTTGCCACATATGTGGATGCATCAAAACTCTGTAGTTGAGTGCTTGTTGGTATTTTTCCGGAGAAGTTGTTATCCGACAGGTCCAAGACACCAAGAAGACTTAACTGAGAAAGGCCTTCAGGAATTTCACCAGCAAGCATGTTCTTTGACAAATCAAGTGAATTCAACAGAGTTAACTGACCAATCTGTGAAGGAATTGGTCCGGTTAAACTGTTTTTCGATAGGTTCAAGGAGATTAATCCCACAAGGCTCGTTACGTCTTCAGGAATTTTTCCAAATAATCTGTTGCTTGACAGATCAATGCTTCTCACTAGTCCAAGGGTGTTTCTAAATTCAGAATATGTTCTTTTCCACATCAACAATGCATGATCATTGTAAGAGTCTGTACGAAGAGGATATCTGATCATTGCATTTGAACTCTCTTTTTCTGTCATTGCTGTTAAATTGTTGAGGCATTGAGGTATAGTTCCTGAGATATTGTTTTGAGATAAGTCCAGAACTTGAACCTTTTCCAAATGACAAAGTTGAATAGGTATCCTTCCATGGAACTGATTGGATCGTAAACTGAGAACAACCAAATGCGATAGACTATCACCAATCCATGCCGGTATGATCCCAGAAAATTTGTTATGTCCTAGATCAAGAACTGTCAACTGAGTGCAATTCTTCAGAGATGAAGGCAACTCTCCAATGAAATTGTTGTTGAATAAATGCAATGATTGCATCATACAATTGAAGTCCATTGAGTCTGGAAATTTGCCAGAAACCTTGTTACTTGCTATATTCAAAACCGTTAGTTTTTGCCAATTCTTTGAACAATCAGGAAGCTCACCAGATAAATGATTGTCTGAGAGGTCTAAGTACATGAAATTCTCATCACTAATCTGACATAAGAAAGAAAGTGATCCAGAAAACATATTCTTGGAGAGAATTAATGATGTGACAGTAAAAGGAATTGGCGGTATTGGACCCTCAAAAATATTATCACTGAGATCAATTTCAGGAGGATATCTAGTAAACTTGCGAGACAAGTCTGGCAACATGCCAGTCAAGTGATTGTGTGAGAGATTTAAATAATAAAGATCAGAAGAGAGATCCCAGAACCAATTGGGGACAGTGTCTGAAATTCCAGAAGCAGAGAGATCAAGCTCCGAAAACTTTTTTTGAGTTTGGAGCCATTTTGGGAACTGAGGACCCTGTTTGCAAGCACCCAATCTAATGATATTAAGCTTAAATGAAGGAACCCAACCAGAGCTGAAGTTCAAAATCAGTGAATTATGAGATAAATCCAAAAATGTTAATCTGGAGAGATTTGACAGATGGGCTTCAGTGATCATACCCTCCAAAGAATTTGAAGCAACATCCAGAAGTTCGAGATCAGAGAGCTGTCCTATACTTTTGGTCAAGGTTCCTGTTAACCTGTTCTTGCTAAGATAGAGTACTTTCATGGACAAAAAGACACTGAAATCAGGTAATGAGCCCCCAAGTTGATTGCTATCAAGCTCCAGTATGCTAAGATTTGATTGTTGTCCAAACCTTCTTGGGAAAGAACCATCAAGTCTATTATCATAAAGATGCAGTTGTTTCAAAGATGAAAACACAGTTATATCAGGCAGGGAACCATGAAGCATATTGCGGTTTAATTGCAAAATCTCTGTTGTGCCTCTGCTACAGTTGGACAATTTGAGAAAAAGCTCAGGTAGGAGACCAGTAAGATTGTTGCCATCTAGATATAAAGCTTTTAATCTGCACAAGTTCCTAAAGGATTTTGGAACACTTTCTATTTGATTGTTACCAAGATCAATATATGACAGAGAAGTTGGGTTCAGAAAAGCATAATCAGGAATAGGGCCTTGTAACTTGTTAGAAGAGAGATCAAGATAAACAAGACTGCTACTACAGTTGGATAGCCATGAGTACACTGAATTAGACACATCATTCAGCGAGAGATCGAGATGAGCAAGGGGTTTAGAAGAATTAGTGAAAGAAATAGGCGAAGGAATCAAGACTGACGGGAGATTGCACCCTCTTAATTGCATTTCTGTTAAAGAAGGAAGTTTGCTAACTACTTGCAGCCAATCTGCTGCTTCTATGAGATTAACTTGATTCAGACGAATGTATTTCAGAAAGGAGAGCTGAGAAAGCCACTCAAGCTTTTCAGAAAACATGTAATAGTTAAAGCTGAGATCAAGATACTGCAAGCTTGATAGGTTCCGTAGTTGACAAGGAATTCTACCAGTGAAACCGGCATTGGAGAGATCAAGGTGCCTTAAGCTTTTAAGGGAGCCGATGAATTCTGGGATCTGCTTTCCTCCAAAATCATTGTATTTCATGTTTAAATAATTCAATTTCTGCAATTCAATCAAGGAAGAACTTATGTTACCTCTTAAAGGCATATAAGATCTGAACTGAAGATTAAGCATGGTTACGTGCCCAGTTTGATTGCTACAGCTGACTCCTCTCCATTTGCAACAATCTTTCTTGTCATCTTCATTACCCCATGAAGAGAGATGGCCATAATCATCAATAAAGCCTTGTTTGAATGTTAGGAGAGCTTGCCTTTCCCTCTCTATGCACTTAATGTCAGCACCTTCATCTCCTGTGCTTAATCCAACTGCAGTTTTCATATACAGCGAAAGCAAAATTGCCAAGAGTGTATATTGCATAATTTTCATTTCTGAGGTCTTAGAACCAAAGGGTTTCTTGATTGACTACTCATATATGTATGGATCACCTGCTCCAATATAAAGAAATAAAACATTCAACAAGTTGATCAGTTTTTGAGTTTCATTCAACTTAAATATAATAGCTTAAAATTTATTTGAATTTTGACCAATGGAAGTCACCCATCTGAGGAGCAAAAAAATTATTTCCATTGTTGAAAATTTGATACAGACGACATTGACAAATAACAATCTATATTCTTTCCTTGTAACAAATGAATCCAAGTCCATTAAACTAAATATAATACACCATTCCTTTTGCAGGAAAAATTTCCTTGCTGAGAATTATATATTTGTTTTAAGACTGTTGGAGTATACTAACCAATTAAGAAATGACAGAAATGAAAAAACGTAATCGAAGGATCAAAACGGCATTTTATGTCAACACAGATATGTAACTATTATATTCGGGTAATGCTATGATACCCAAGGGTATCAAATACCCTTGGGTTCAATGCAACTTTGAGCATTAAACATACAACTTCTACCAATAAATATGCAATTGATTTCATGTTTTAAAAATTTTTATGTTTATTGATAAAATTTGCATGTTTAATGCTCAAAGTTGCATTGAACATGCAACTTTGATACCAAGGGTATATGATACTCTTGGGTATCATAGACATGCCCTATTCGGTTCACTATAGAACTACATAATTGAAATTGTAAATGTTCTACTCACATGAATATGATACAAAACAATAACTCATGCAACAATCATTGCATATCAAGGAGATTAAGCCATATATTCTTCAGATTTCCCATATATGGTGGGGCATCAATACTAATTAGCACGTGTGATAATATATGATTGGGTTGTTATATGGATAACGTGGTATCAATTTTTCCTTTAATTGGGTGCCAGAGGGGATTGTAGTGACATTAATTTTACTCACATGTCATACAGCTACTTTTTTCTCTACTTTTAACAACCCGTGTGTTATTTCGTGAAAATGTTATATAAACCAAATTATATTAAATAAGACTTGGAAACTTCATATCTACACACAAGATAAATCTTAATAAAAACAATTAAAAACCCACAATTAATATTTCTTTTTTTTTAGAAAAAAAAAAGTTGGAAACCCGAGCTTAAACAGAGCATGTAAAATTCCTCATTTATCTCAGGCTCTTACAAGAAATGCACTCCATGAACTCGAACACAGGACTTGACAAACAAGTCCTAAGCCATTTGCCACCAAGTTGGAATTATTTACAAGCGCACTTAAATAACAACAATTATACTCGGGGGGGATTGGGTGTGACAAAATAATACGGAATTAAAAATCTTGTCAATTTCATAGTTTTACTAAATAAGTTTAGTGTGCAATTTTCTCAATTAATATATTATCACAATGCAAGTTACTAAAAAAATATGCAAATACGAAATATAACTTACGATAAATAAAGGAGTTTAGGGATAGAGATAATGACACCGAATTTATAGTGGTTTGGCCAACAATACCGACGTCCACTCTTCCAAGCTGCGCTTGAAATTTTTCACAATCAAAAGTGATCGCACACTTTATACCTAGTTTTCCATGGCTCACTCGCAAATCAAGAGTTTTTCGTGATTCACCCCAAACCAATAGTTTTTCGTGGTTCACCTCATACCAAGAGTTTTTCTAAGTTCACCTTTTACAACACCAAAAGTTTTTCACTTAGGTTAACTTTTTAACCTTTATATAAATTACCTTTTTGAGTATACCCACTCAACAAGGGATTTCCATAACCTCAAGTGTTTGAAATAAAAGTTTACAACCACAACTTGAGCACTCACAAAAGATAAGAATATTAAAATTGTGAGTTTCTAACTCAAGTATCTCAAGCTCACTAAATGTGTATGAATGTGCAGTGTATGAGTTTTGAATATGTTGAGAGTGTATGATCAAGAAGATTTAAGTTACTCTCAATATTTTTATCTTAGAAAAATGTATGAAAATATACGAAGTTGGCAAAAATAAAATTGGGGCTCAATATATTGTTGGGGTTTTATAGGGCAAATTCGGGTAACGCAACGGAACGTGAAAAATCAAAATTTTCCGATTTCAATAATTTTTCTTGGGAAATTAAAATAAACTTATTTATTCTAATTACTCAATACTTAAAAACAGAAATTTTTACCTAAAAATCATATTTTGACTTAATTGCCTTGAGACCCCAAACTTTTACATTTTGATTATTTTAGTCCTAATTTGTCAAATACAAATTTAAGTGATTTCAAATCACTCCCAAAATGATTTATACATTTCCAATACATCAAAATACAAAACACAACTCAAAACCCACAAAATCCCCAAATTGCCGAGAGCTCTCAATATTTTCCAGATTTTACATTTTGGTCCAAATTTGCTCAAAACAACATTAGATGATATCAAATCAACACCAAATTAAATGTACATCTTATATACATCATTATAAAACACATATATGAAAATCCCCAGATTTGGAAGGGGTATAAACCCTAATTTTATAAATTAATCAAATTACTTCAAATTAAACAAATCCAATACTTTAATCAAGTCTCTACCACACCAAACAAGTCTCACCACTTTGAAATAACTCTAGAACAATTCTAGGTCATCAATGAGTGACCTAACAACTCTAGAATGGCAACATGATCATCAGATGACCAAAAGAATGCTTACTAATTCCTTATAAGCCTTCTTTGAACAACATACATGCAAACACCCATCATCCATGCTTTCAACCATCAAAAACACAAACAAGAAAAAGTGGAAAAACTTAAGAACTACACATGTTGTAGCCAAGAACAAAAGGAATAAATTTCCTTCTAATAGGTAGTTGGAAATACTTACTTAAATCCAAGCAACCTTTGATTTACTTCTTGTTTCTTCTCTTTTTCTCTCAATTTTTTTTGTTTATATTTTGGAGGCTTGAACTTTGGTGAAGCAAATGAAAAATGAAAGCTTTATATATTACTAGGTCATGGCCGAAAAATATAACAAATAAAAGAAAAAGATATTTCAATTTTAAATAAGTTTAAACAAATATCTAAGAAGTCAAACTCAATTTGACAACCATTTCTTTTAATGTAAAGTCAACAATTTACATTGCAAAATCATTTCCTAACTTTATCATAATGTAAGATATTTATATTTTAATAATTTTAATTATCTAATAATTAAATAAATAACTAATTAATTAAATATTAATATCTCAAATATATGTATCATATTTACTTTAAATAATCCAAATACATATATTAATGATATAATTCAAATATCATAATTTGACAACTAATTAATATGTATTTAATAATATCATATATTAAATACAAATACATATTAATTAGGAAATGATGGATCGGCCCCTAAAGCATGTATCTTTCGTTTAACCGTTAAACGATTTATAAATAATCAATATTATTCATAAAATATGCCCTAATGCTCTACGAGTATATTTCATTAGTGAGACTCTCTAGGTTCAGGCATATCCGTCACGAAATCCCATTTCGTGTCCATAATCTACCCAATCGTAAATTATGACGAACACAAATAAACTCACTGAACCATACAGGTCGAGGTCATTGCATACATATAATCCCTCCGTCACAGGTATCCGGATTATTCCAGAGATATATATATTAATGTCAAATCTCTATAGATATAATCACATCGACGTTTCTATTAGCAATCTCTTAATAACACTTAGAACTCGCTTCTATACTGTACCACAGGCCCATTGATTTAACAGTTTGCTAATTCCATATTGAATACCTATGCTCTGTACACAGAGTTGACAGATTCTATCTTGACACACATAGGATATCCTGAGGATCAGTCCACACCCAACGGACAAGCGGAGGTCTGACCTAAATAGGTCGGTGACGTGACTACCATCAAAGTGTGGAGGATATCTCATATATCCACAGTGATATCTCAAGTCAAAGAATCACTATGCTACTAAACCCGAGAAGATTCTTATTGACGTTGGTGTAGTATCTATTAAGAATCTTCGGTAAGTCGTTCAGTGTTTATCTGATATAAATACCTATATGCCTATACGAGTCTCAAAGACTCATGGTTCATTGAGAATCTACCATTGGAATTCAAGATTCCAATATACGAAATGTACCGATCTCAACGGATTTCCTTACTGACCAAGTAATGTAAACCTTGACCAGGAACTGTTAAGGAAATGATATTGTTATGATACAACTCAATGTCAGTTGCGACGTTTTTGCAACTGTATCATAACTAATCATTCTAAAGTCAATTACGTCTTTACCATATATAAAGAGATGTTATATAATAGAAACTGATTATTTTATTCATAATAAAATATTACATTAGTATTTACAGGAAAATACATAAGAAAATTGGCGCTCTGAGCAACAACCCTAACATATATAGTGAAGGTGAAAAAATACCACAACTCTCTATCTGAGACCAGTATGTCGGTCCTATAAATATAACGACTGTATTATCGTTGAAGATTAAAGAGAAAATACTGATTTACTGACTGACATGGCGATCGGTATGTCAGTTAGATAACCGATATGGCGATCGATATGATCCGTTTCGGCTCCAATAGTCGTGCAAACTCCAGACTAACTGGTATGAGAGACCGGTATAGAGTAGCCCAGTTCCAGATAGCAAGTAAATCTACCCAAGACAGAGCAGGGTCATCGGTATGCCGGTATCAGAGACTGGTATGTTGATTTCAGTGCAGAAAACACGAGATTTGAAGATTAACACTATTTTGCACAACCCTAATACATCTATATGAATGTGCATGATTCTTATGAGATTAGAATACTTAAATTAACAACTCACTTACAATGAGAGTCCTAAGCTATAAGACTACACTTGATTATCTTCGTTTGACATTTGAGTCTTCACATCCATTTACTTCGATATCTTTTTGTAATGCTCACAAATACGCGTCGAAGTCTATTTGTGTTGCATTATCAAAATTCATCTTGAAAATACATCGCTAACAATCTCCCGCTTTTTTATGATGAAAACTTTTAAAACTTATGAGTTTTGAGAGATCCAAATTTATTGAGCTCCCCATCAATATTAGCTCCCCATCAACATGTGATTGCCTTTCAATATAACTTTATAAAACTTAGACAAACACATTAGTACAAATATGCTCCCCCATAATACAATGATGAGGGTAACACAAATTTTATCTCATTCTATGATTTCTCCTATTTGACATTATAAAAAAAGATGGAGAAGTAAAGATTAAGCACTTAGAGATAAAATCGATTATGTGCACAAAATATATTAAAGTTCATAAATATGCACACTTAGCATTTTCTCATCTGTTAGCATATAATTTAGAATTCATGCATAGGTGATCATCAAAATCATTTAAGTTAAACTATTACCTATGTATTTTATTTTAACCAATAATTATCAATGACAAGGTATATTTATTACTAATAATCCAAAAGGATCACACATGTCATATGTATCAATAAGTCTCATGTGATACCAATTGAGATTAATAATATGATCAATTTAAATAATTTAAAATCAACTTAGGCAATGTATGCATAATGTTCATACAATTTAGCTCAAATGCCCAATCAATAGTATACTTCACAAATAAATTCAATTTCATATCAATTGAAATTAGCATACTTAAGTAAGTTGGAGGAAACGACACTAATATTTTCGTAAGCGCAGATTTTACCTTTTACTGTTGTCATCAAGTGACGAATCCACCAATCTTGAAACTTATCCAATTTTTGAGGTAGAGAATGATATTCTTCTTGTCGAGCACTTTCCTCATTTTGTGTTAAGTCTTTAGGATCAATTTGTATTTCTCATTAAGAACCATTGCTAAAGCTTCTTCTATAAAATCATTTAGGCACATTTTGGTACCCAAACTTTCTTGTGTCTATGTAGGTTAATCTTAGTTCCTTGGGGAACCCATACATTTACTTTCACATTTTTGTATATGCAATCAAATATTTTGTGTCCTTTCCTATTGCATGCATGACATGTGACATTTGCATCACTAGTAACATGTGTATAAGAGGTGAATGTCTTAACAAAATGATTTTTCAAAAATTTTCTTTTGATGTAAGACCTATATCCCAAACCCTCTTTATTGAATACACATATTTGGGAACCAAGTAACATTTTAAACTTTTTCTCTTCCAAAGTAAATTTTGTTACCATATTATGCAAATTCATAATATTTTTATTTAATGCAACATTTTCATTCATTAAAAATTTACAATCGCATGTAGTAGATGAGCTAGATGACATGCTAGATATGCTCTTTTCAAGTTTTAACTTTTCATTTTTTAAGCATGCAATTTTTTTCATGCATTTCATTTTTCTCTAATTGATGCATGATCATGTAATAGTGATGAATGCTCATTTTTGATCAACTTATGCTTTTTTATAAGCAACCAATACAACTCATTGTAGGCATTGCATTTTCGCATGTGAAACCCGATGAGGAGTCTTATTTGGAGACAACTACCTTTTGAGTCACGGAAGCCGCGGGAAACGGATATCGGAAGGGGAAATTCAGAATAAACAAGCTCACTGTCTTCGTTAGTGCTCCGTTCGTTACTTCGTTCGAACGGGAAACAGATTGCGGGTGTTCGTGTCGCGTTCGAGGGCGCGTTCGAACGGTGTCGGTAATTCTGGTTTTGCTGCTAGCCTCACATCCAGCCCATTTAGCTCCCCAAAGCCCATAAAACACATCCCAAATTAAAATAAACAATTACCAACTTAAACTAATAATCATACCAAATTAAAATCAATCATAACCAATTAAAGCCAATCATATATTTGACTTCCTAATCTAATAAGATAATTACCAATATAAAATATTTATATTCCTAAACCAACACAAATTAAATATTACAACTTCCTAATCTAAAATATTTTGTCCCCCCTCAATCTTGTGTATACCTTTCTCATCTCTCCTAATTTGGAACAAGATCTCTTCCTTGTGAAAAAAGGTGAAACCCTAGCCATCTTCTATATAAACAACCCCTACCCAAAGCCATTCCTCCTCTCCACACAACACAAATCACGCCCAAGCTTTGACACACATAATTCACACCCAAACTCTCTCGAAATCTCTCTAGACTCTCTCTACACACCCAAGACTAAACAAGAGAAAAAAAAGAAAACACTTCACACATACACAAAAAGAGAACAAAAGAACCTCAACCATCTCATCCATAGCCGAATCCACCATAAGTAACCACCCCTCACATCACCGAAACTACAAGCACCAAAACAACCCCCAATCACCACCGAAAACCAGCCCCTCTCAACCTCCATACATCACCGAAAATCACACAAACACAGCAGCCCAAATCCTTAAAAACAGTAACATAAAAACTGCATAGATAATCTTAAGAATAATCACACTTAATTGCACTAAGAACCCACACAAACTTGGAATAGTTTATTGAAAACGTTAAAACAGGTGGTCCGTGCAGTGAGCAGCAAGACAGAGACCAAATAGGAGCAGAACGGAGTTCGAACCGTAAGCAAAACAGCGAAGCAGTGAGCTAGGACGTTGAACCAGTGGACCAGAAAAGTTACGGAGCTTTACCCCCTTTCGATCTCCGTGGAACGCGAGTCCGAGAGACGGCTTAAAAGGTTAGACCTGAGGGTATCTTTCACACTTATTCTCATTTTATTTTCTGGTCGTTTATTTTGATTATATTTTCTGTATTTGTGGTATTCGTTGTGTGTATGATGTATGTTATGGGTATTGGATGAATGAAAGATGTGTCAACTCTCGCGATATATCGGATGGAAACCCGGACATAAATTTCATAGCCGATTCCGAATGGACGGTAATATGATCTGTACTCGGGCCACAACTCCACGTACCGCTTGGGTAAACGACACCATCTTTCTTTTGTTGTGCTGCTTTTGTTTATTTAGTTTTCTTTACTTGAATTCAATATGTCGTTTAGTTATGCATGATTCAACCAAGCGCATGGGCTTAGTGAGTTAGTCCAAAGGTCCTCCATTTGGGAGACAAAGAGCCAAAAAGGCCACATTTGTGACACTACTTCGCCACGCCGGTTGATGTATGTTCGGTTGGATGTGAGATACGTTCAATCGGGCATACTTAGTTTGATATTATTATCTTTATTTTCGTATGTATAATTCAATCGAGCGCATGGGCTTAGTAAGTGTGATGTGAGATCCCCTATGGGGAGGGGCTAAAATCTCTTTACCACGATGCTTTGCCGCGCTGATTGATGTGTGTTCGGTTGGATACAAGATACGTTCAATCGGGCGCACTATGTCTGATATTATTTATTTCATGTGTTGTGATGTGACGCGCATGGGCTTAGTATGTTGGTCTAAAGGTCCTCTCTTTGAGAGATCAAGAGCCCCAAAAGGCCACCTTTACGGCAGTGCTTCGCCGCGCCCCTTTATTTCGTGTTTATGTATTGCATTGTTGGATAATATGACCCATAGCGTCACTATTTGTACAGATCACGGTGTTGTTGTACAAATTAACTATGTGACAAGGAAATTGCACTCTCATCATTTGTGATTAGATCACCATAGATGTATAAATGAAGAGAGGTCCATATGATTAGTTCCTGGATTGAGATGATATGAGACAGTATCAATCCCCGAAGGATTAATCATTAAATATCCCTAGCCGAAGTATTATCGAGACTGGACATCGATAATGTGGAATAGGCTAGTATTGCACTTGTGCGCGTTGTGAGGGCACAACGGCATAGTTCTCATATATATAAGTATTGGATACTTATGCAAGTGCGATAGGAGGTTGTGTTTCACCGATGGTACGGGAAACAGCTTCGCTCTGGATAGACCCCTCGGAATCCCATTGGTATTATGACTATGTGTCTATGGGAGGCCGAAATCGAGGTAGGTGTGTATAGTCTTAACCTGAGACTTGCATCGCTAATACTTGCGATAATCGGTAGACTTTGGTCTTGGTGGTACAGGGCTTTAACCGGTTCTGGGTACACCGCTTCTGGGTTTATCAGAGAGTCGTAGTGTATTGGGTGTGATGTCAAGACGGAAGTGTCACTTCAGTCATATTGGAGTTGATGTCACGCAGGATACGGTACTAGTGCTCTTGAGTGTTGCGCAACCAATCGGGATATTGTGACCAGGTCATGTATATCCGATTATAGAGACTATGTTACCAGACATCCGACAAGTGCTTCGGACGGGGCAGACACTTATCCAGTCCCAGCCCTAGCACGTGATTATCCGATACTGGACTGATATACACAATACTACGGTATACTACGCTTGATACAGATCTATATATTCCTGTAAGAATATTTCTGGAGAATTGGGTAGGCATGGCGTTTTGCTAGAGGCTAACCTTGTCTTGTAAGTCGATATAAACGTAGTACGAGGTACTTACGTGTTCGGACAGTCCGACGATCGTATTTACTGCCAACATATCCGGAGATCTCATGGGTCGGTTCCTGAAGATTCACCGATGACGTATTACTCGCACTTTGATTAATCTGGGATTAATTAGAAGAGAGAGATATAATTAATCTGGGATTAATTCGATGAGAGAGAAAATTAATCTGGGATTAATTACGGAGATATTTTATCTCGGATAAAATATCGTTAAAGAGAGAGAACGATTAATTTGGAATTAATCGATAAAATTAATATATTTGATATATTAATCGAAATTGGACTTCGACGCGGAATTAAAATTAGATTTTAATTCGGGCGAACGAGTTAATTTAGAATTAATTCGTTAGCGATGTGAATAGTGAATTCGCTAGGCGTAATCACTTAATTACGACGCGACGGAAAATTCGTTAATTTGGAATTAGCGAACCCGAGCCCGAGAGTGATTGCGAGCGCATTCGCATTTCGAATTCGAGCGCGGCACGCGAGTCACATCAAGCGTCAAATCGCTAGTCACGTCAATCGTCAAATTAATTGTCACTTTGAGTGATGTGACTTGACAATATGTCACTTTATTAAAGTGAATAGATGTGATGTGACTTAAAGTTAAAAGTTGAAATGATGAAAAAGCTTTATTGTTTTTAACTTTTGACTTTTGAATTAAAAGATAAGATATATATATATATTTTATTTATTTTACTTGGTAAATGAAATAAAAATGATATATATTAAAAATCTTTTTCTCTCTCTCACATAAAAAACATTTACGTTTTCTCTCATCTCCCTCCTTTTCTTCTTCACGGCATCACTGCCGATTCTTCTTCATTTTCTCTGGTTTCACCGAGCATTTGAGAAGCAAAATGGAAGATGATAAGTGCTAGCACACACCTTGAGTGATACAAAGGTGATAGGGAAGTGAGTTTGTGAGCATGGAATCTCAAAGCTTGGAGCTTCAATGGAGTTCATGCATGGCCGATTCTTGGAGGTTCAAAGAGGACTAAAATCGCACAGCCCACTGCAAGGAGGAGCCACTGCCGTGAGCTTGGAGGGGACAAAATCGCACCTTGTTCTTCATTCATCAAAACCATTCAATGTGAGTTATGTTTCCGCCTTACTCCTTTGATGTGTTCATACTCGGTTTTTATGCTTAATTTGTTGATCTTTGGGACTTGATTGAACTCCAACATGCATCCCATTTCATGCATCAGGTCTGTTTCCGTTCGAACGCGTTTACGAACGCAACTCGAACGCGCATACATTTTGCCTTATCATGCATCAGGTCTCATTTCCATTCGAACGCATTAACAAATGTCATACGAACGTGAGAATTCTGTTTCATTTACGTTCGAACGCGTTTACGAACACAACTCGAACGCGCATACATTTTTCCTTATCATGCATCAGGTCTCATTTCCGTTCGAACGCGTTAACAAACGCCATATGAACGTGAGCATTCTGTTTCATTTCTGTTCAAACGCGTTTACGAACGCTACTCGAATGCGAGCATTCTGTTTCATTTTCGTTCGAACGCGTTTACGAACGCTACTCGAACGTGAGCATTCTGTTTTATTTCCGTTCGAACGCGTTTACGAATGCTACACGAACGTGCACACACTGAACTGAGTCTGTCTTATTATATTCATGCATAATTGCCTCTTGGTTGATCTTTCTTGTGCAAATATGTTAATGTATTACAATTCATATGCTTATGTCATGATAACATTTGAGTATTATTCCTTGTGGTATATCGGATGGAAACCCAGACGTAAATTCCGTTGCCGATTCCGAATGGACGGTAGTGCGGTCTGTACTTGGGCTACAATTCCACGTACCGCTTGGAAAAGTGCCCACATGTGTGCTTGTATGGTTAATATGCGCGCTTGTGTTTTTCCTGAATGTGATATGTAAATAAAGTTGTATGTTCGTTGCTATCTTGATATATGTTAAGCATGCAATTTTAATGTGAGATATATGTGAAAATGTGCACATAAGTTTTTTTATTTTGCATATGAGAATTTAGAAGCATGATACTCTTGAAATAAGTGTTACTTAAGCTTGATTAAATTATCACATAAATCCTTTCATTACAAGTGACATGAGTAAGGGACCATTCGAACCCAACGGTTTGAGGTTTTCCCTTACGAGGGGTGAGTGCGGCCTTAAATCTTTGTCCCGGTTCACACCGGTGGCGACTCCATGTTATTTAATACTTCCCAACTAGGCCGCGAGCCTAGAACGGTGTCGCCCAGGTCCTGTGTCCTACAGTCTGGCAACTCCACTGGGGATGTAGAAAGTTGCCCCGAAATATTGTCTTGTAATGTTGGGATTTATGTTTTAGTTGACCATGTCTATAGTGGATAAAGTGGGGGTTTAATCAAGGGCACTGTGAGGCTAGGTAATGGTTTGGTGTATTCCTTCACTCACTACCTTTCTAGAAGGAAAAGCTGTGAGGACACATATATGGCCATCTACTCGTAGCCTTTGTGATGGACTAATTTGGAGGACTCGTTGTTTATTCCTGACAACAAGCGATAAGAGCCTAAGAGGCTTGGGTATTTAAGTGAGCCTCGCTCCACCTTCCCTCTGGGGGATCTACAACGGGAAATCCATTTGACAGTCCGTCACACACCATAGCTCATTGGCACGTACCTTAGTGTATAAAAAAATATACGCTCACTTGGTCGCTTGAACCCTTGAGTGGGGAGACCTAGTTGTGGGCTATCCTTCGCCAGTGAGAGCCTTTGTCCATACTCTTGCAAATCCACCCATAGACTGGTTTATATGGTTAAAGTAACAATTATTTCCTTGAGAATGTGCTTATGGACCATCCTCATTTGGATGCAGTTGGACTATTGTCAGAAATGCGGGCTTGCTGGGCCATTTAAACTGGGGCAAGTTCGTACTGTATGACTATTAGGCCCAAGGCTTCTGAAATGTTGATGGGTCACTATGTAAAAAGTTATTATGTTATGTTTGCATTATCTCCCTTCTATGCTTTTGTTTGGGAACATCACCGTTTGGATCCATTTGGACCATTTGTCATGGGATATGGGCTTGTTGGGCCATTTAAACTGGGACAAGAACGTATTTCATGACTATTGGGCCAAAGGCTTCTAAGTGATTGATGGGCCATCTTGTGCTTGTTTTCGGAATATTATCATTTGGATTTAGTTGGGCTCTTTGCCATAAGACATGAACTCTTTGGGCCATTTAAACTGGGACGGTTCACCTTATGACAGTTGTCCCAAAAGCTTCTAAAATGATAATAGGCCGATTTGTTTGAGAATTTTATTTAGTATGTTATATGTTACATGCATCTCATGCACCTCATGCATACATATATCATGTTAACACCGTCTATGTCTCTAAAAGACAACATAGATATCGTTTGGGTTAGAGAAGGGACAAGGCTCACTAAAAGAACAAGTATGAGTGAATCCGATAATGAGGTGTCCCGTATGGATCAGTTAGAGAGTGGTCTCGCCAAGATCACTGAACAGTTGCAGGCTTTGACTACTGATATGGCTGGTATAGCTGGGTCTCGTGCCGGGGTTCATTCTGGGGATATGAGGCAAGAGGAATCTCCGAACAGAT
>SKCR01005139.1:0-89481 GCA_019454045.1 Zanthoxylum bungeanum | reverse complement strand
ATGGGTCCGCGCTTGACTGGGATCACTAGGTTTGTTGTGCCAAAGCCAAGGCCTAGTTGATTCAGAGGAAAAAGGTTAGGGTATACATTCGATGTATAGGCATATATAAGATATATGTTTGGGACTTGGATGTCCACCTACTGGATCTAGGTTGGATGAGATCCAACTGATCTTCGAGATCTACCTAGTTAATTATCATACAATTTGTTGGCCAAAGTCAAGATTGTGTGATACTTTAACGGGATCCTAGCCCACTAGGAAACACGGTTTCCCGAGTACTCGACAGAGGGTTAGAGACTCTCGACGAAAAATAGTGGGAGGCAAGAATTGAATTTGCAATACTCGTTCAATTACTCGCCATACGGCGCTCATTTAAATTATTTCGTCATTAGATTAAATTAGTTGGACTAATATTTAAATTGTTGTTTTAATAAACAGTTGGACTGTATTATACTTGATTATATATAATTGGATTATATTAATAATATATTTGAATTAATTAATTTTAGTTTACAGTTGATTTTATAATTGGATTATAGTAATCAATGTATTGAGGTTAATTAATTTGGATTATATTTGATTATATAGTTGGACTATTATAAGCATTATAATATATATAGTACCACTAATCGTTGATTAAATAGTTGGACTATTGTATCAAGATAAGAATTGAAAAGTTGGATATTTAAAATATAATCTGGGATTAAAATATTTTAAATGATTTATTTTCAATTGGGAATAAATAATAGGTTACTTTATTTGATAAAATAACTTATTATACCTTACGCCCAAAATTAAGCAAAATAAGTAGAACATAAAATCTTTGGAAGATTTATGTGATATGATGACTTAATGCTTAATTTAATATACTTGTCATAAATCTAATTCTAGATTTAAGAAGTATTAAAATTGCAATTTATAATTCTTGGAGAATTAATTGACTATTCTAGAGGAAATAAAGTCAAAGTTTGCAATTGGGCATGTAGCACGAGGTGCACATCATTTCAAATTTCAAGGAACCTAAGGCTTGGCCAAAAGGTTTGTGAAATATTGAAAAAGATAATTGACATATACCAAAGTGACTACCATTTGGATATGGAAGACACGAAGGAATTAAAGAAAGGGCGAGGCTCTAACTTTAAAAATATTTGTCAAAGTTATGTTCACTACTAGTATTGAAATTGGATTTTAAATACTTAGTGTGGTACATAAAATATGAATTGATGTTCAGAATCCGCTATGAGCTGGATACTGACTTCAAGCTGATATTACTCTGCGAATCGGAAACGGGACGAAAGTCGCTGTTTCGACCGTAGATACCTAAGTTTAGGAACTACCCTTTGGGTGTACTTAAATTAGGAACTGTTATAATGTAACTAGTTTGACTAGAAACATTATCTCTTTATCAGTGTTTAATCCACTGCGGGTGAACCTTATATTCTAAAACACTAAAGTGTTTTATTATATAAAGATGATACTGAGATAAATACATTAGATGTAAATAACAGAATTTATATTTTGAATATAAAAAATCTCAAACATATAAATGACAAATAAATAGCTCAAATTGATTTGATCAATAGAGACTTATTTATGGCATTGTTGTCTAGGACACAATTAAACGAGACTCGTATATCCACACTTTTGAAGAGTGGGTACTAGGACTGATTTGACTATTCAAATAAGGTCTGCGAATCTAGTTTATTAGGTAAAGCACCTAAAACACTATTTACTTGGTAATAGTGTGAAAGCCAGCGATCTGTTAGCCCTATTCATGGTGAAATGAGTGGGCCCATATCTAGCTAGACTAGATGTGAACATGAATATTTCGTGACCTTAACGGATGTGGCATCACGTTATGGTTATGTGTTTCTTTTAAAGAACACAATTCGGAAACTTTTAGAGTTTCGACACGAAGTAGATAAACAGATCGGCTATAATATTATACCGTCGCGGTAAGACCGTAATGAAAATACTTAAGCATTAAGTTTCATACATAAATGAAAGAGTACAATATTCTTTCATATGAGGACTCTTCTCGAGACACGTCAGTTAGACGGTGTGTCTGAACTAAAACCGAATTTTGTTGGACATGATAAGGTTTATCACGAGTCGCTCTGAGCTACTGTTTCCTTCAATAGGATATGTATTAACAGTGCAAAACTTATTTAGAATAAGGTTCCATATAAATCTGTTTGACAGATGTCATAAAGGATATAAACAGGGAAGAAACCAGGTTTCTCATTCCTGATAATTTGGGTATGCCAGGCATAACGTTTGGATGATACCAAACTAAAAGACCCAAATTGGATAAGTGCCAATATAGGTTATCCTAAGGGAAACCTTAAGTATAGTACTTGAAAATCTCACATGAGAACAATATGATTGTTGCTCACCATGCGGTTTTCCTGAGAGGAATACCGATATGCAGTGGTCAGTGGGAGGATAGTGATACTCGATGAAAATCGGAGTAATACTATTCAAGGCACGAAGTCCTTAATAGAACACAAATAGTTCATCTATGATGAATCTATACCATTAATCTTCGAATACACAAGAACAGGGTAGATCGGATAGAGTCAGAAAACAACCTAGGGTATGGGTTTCTGATCTAACCTCATAAAGATGTAAATCTTATTGAGGAATACCAACCGACTACGTACGAGGAAATGATACAAGGTATCAACTCCATATTTTGGCAAAGTGCCATGAGTCCAAAATGGATTTCATGTATAACAACTATTTTGGATACTGGTTGTTGTACCACAAGGCATTGTGCCTATTGGTACATTAAACGTCTTCAAGGAAGACATACATGGAAGGCAACATACCAACGTACAAAGCTAGGCTTATAACGGAAAGTTATCGTTATCAACATTGTGTTAATAACGGTTCAACCTTTCACATGTTGCCATGGTAAATCCATTTTGAAGATGCTTGTTGATAACTGCATATTTCATTTATGAAATGTGTCAGTTACAGATCAAAATCGCTTTCCTGAAAAGGAAACCTTTTGGAGGATGATTAGAACATCCTGACGATTTTGTATAACCAACAAACAAGGTTTGTGGGTTATTCGATCAATGTTTGGATTGAAGCAAGCATAAGGTTCTTGGAATTGTCGTTTTGAAATAATCATAATGATTTATGATTTGACTCAAAACAAAATAATTCTTGTGTATATAAGGAGGTTAGTGGGAGAGGGCACTGCCAATGAAATTCCCATAAAACAATTGGTGAAAGCTGGCTTTCATGGATATTCTTTCAATAGAAATTCTCCGTAGAATTCTGGGGAGTAACAACCTTTATTCAAGGAATAAAGATCTACTGGGATAGATTTGGAGTTGTTAACTCTCTCTGGGAATTGTACATTTAAAATGTACTTGTATTGGTGTCTCATACGCTTCGAGCATATGGAGTCACAATCGGGTCAATCCAAGTGATAGTCACTGGATTGAAGTTTAGAACATCTGTTAGTATCTTAGAGAACTAAAGATGTTGTCTTAAACTATGGAGAAGGAGAACTTGAAGTGACTGGGATCACTGCTGCAAGTTTCCAAACAATTAAATACTACGGTACTATAAAGTTTGAATAACGGGACAGTGAGCTGGAAATATTCCGAGCAAGATAACTGTTGCCGAATAAACAACAAATGTGGATTATTGCTGCAGCTGAGGCAGCAATAGAAGCCATTTCGATCGAAAATAAATCTAATTAGATTAGATATAGTTCTGTTAGCGGCTGAGCTAGGCGTCAGCACGGGCTAAGGAATTAAAGGTCTCATAGACGATCCAGATATATACTCTCTATATCATCTGATTCGTTCGGATCATACATCGTGGCGATGTGATGATCGTGTAAATCGCGTCAGACGATAATTAAACAAATCCACTGACGAAAACCTTTCCTCAGCAATTTGAGCGAACCGTACATAGTTCGGGTGTGGGACACTTGAGTGACTGGCTATGTGCCAAGTGGGAGATTGTTGGACAAAATGACCCATAGCGTCACTATTTGCACAGATCATTGTGTTGTTGTAGCAAATTAACTATGTGACAAGGAAATTGCACTCTCATCATTTTTGATTAGATCACCATAGATATATAAATGAAGAGAGGTCCATATAATTAGTTCCTGGACTGAGAATGATATGAGACAGTATCAGTCCCCGAAGGATTAATCATTAAATATCCCTAGCCGGAGTATTATCGAGACTGGACAACGATAATGCGGAATAGGCTAGTATTGCACTTGTGTGCGTTGTGAGGGCACAACGGCATAGTTCTCATATATATAAGTGTTGGAGACTTATGCAAGTGCGATAGGAGGTCGTGTTTCATCACCCTGGTACGGGAAACAGCTTCGCTCTGGATAGACCCTTCGGAATCCCATTGGTATTATGACTATGTGTCTATGGGAGCCGAAATCAAGGTAGGTGTGTATAGTCTTAACCTGAGACTTACATCGCTAATACTTACGATAATCGATAGACTTTGGTCTTGGTGGTACAGGGCTTTAACCGGTTCTGCGTACACCATTTCCGGGTTTATCAGAGAGTCGTAGTGTATTGGATGTGATGTCAAGACGGAAGTATCACTCCAGTCACAGTGGAGATGATGTCACGTAGGATACGGTATTAGTGCTCTTAAGTGCTGCGCGGCCATCGGGATATTATTACAAGGTCATGTATATCCGATTATAGAGACTAGTTACCAGACATCCGACATGTGCTTCGTACGGGGCAGACACTTATCCAGCCCCAGGCCTAGCACGTGACTTTCCGATACTGGGCCGATATGCACAATACAATCGTATACTACGCTTGATACAGATCTTAATATTCTTATGAGAATATGTCCGGAGAATTGGGAAGACTTGGTGCTTTGCTAGGAGTCGACCTTGTCTCGTAAAATCGGTAGAACGTAGTACTTGGTACGTACGTGATTCGGATACACCGACGACCGTATTTACTGCCAACATATCCGGGGATCTCATGGGTCGCTTCCCACAGATTCACCGATGACGTATGACTCGTACTTATATTAATCTGGGATTAATATGATGAGAGAGAGAATTAATCTTGGATTAATTGCGGAGAAACTTTATCTTGGATAAAATGCCTTATTAGGAGAGAGATAACGATTAATTTGGAATTTATCGATAAAATAATATATTCGATATATTATTAAACGAAATTAGATTTCGACGCGGAATTAAAATTAGATTTTAATTCGGGCGAGCGAATTAATTTAGAATTAATTCGTTAGCGACGTGAATAGTGATTTCGCTAGGAGTAATTATTTAGTTCTCGTCGCGACGGAAATTCATTAATTCGGAATTAGCGAAACCGAGCCCGAAAGTGTTTGCGGACACATTCGTATTTTGAAACGAGTAGGATCCGCAAATCACATCGCGAAGTCTCATTACTTGACACGAATAGATGATGGATGTATCTAATCACCTTTAAGGGATGATACATTGTCTCTATTCTCAATGTGAGATAATGATGGCAAATGATGAATTTTCTTTTGGAGGGAAAAACCTTTCACGGTTTTTGAAGGGTTTTTGATTAAAAAATTCATTTTTGGTATTTGATATCATTTCATTTTTTCTTTTCATTTTTCTCTCTCAAGTTTTTGAAACAAGAAGAACAAGTAAAAATTGAAAAGGAAAACTCTCTCCTCTTCTTCTCCTCTCTTCTCTCACGCCATTTCTGGTTTCAAGGGGCAGTGAACTGCCGAACAGAACAAAAGGAAATGGAGGGAAGCAAGTGTGTTTTGTGGCAAAACAAGAGTGCTAGCACACTCCGGGATCATGCCAAGGTGATAAGGGAAGTATACCCATGAGCAAGGAACGTTTTGATGAAGCTTGGAGCTCGTTTTTCTTGATCAAAATGGAGCAAAACAGAAGCACAAACTGCTGCAGTGGGTGCACATGAGCAGTGGGCAGTGAGCAAAATTTCAGTTCGTTTTTGTTGCCAAATCGTCTCTCAACCGCTCGATGTAAGTATTCCGCACTTAAATCATTGTATTCGCTTATGATTCATGCTTGAGTTTTGATCTTGGGACCTATAGAAACTCCTACATTCACCGTTTCTTTATGCTGGTTGAAAGATTCTGACTCAAGTGCTCCTCCAAATGGTGAACTTGTGGATCCAGTGGTAAGAGTCTCCATGAATTTGCATATTTGATCTAGCTTGGCGTTGACTGCTGTATTGGCTCCACTTTCATAAATTCCTGCAATTCTTTGGATCATGCTCCATTCTGTTGGCCACAAGGAATTGTTATTGGCCATTTCTTCGATTAGTTCCCAGGCCTGATCTTCTCATTTTGCCATTAAAGCTCCTCTAGCAGAGCATCAATCGTGGTTCTCATTATTCCAGAAAGTCCATTGTAGAAGGTTTGGACTTGTAGCCATTTTGCGATCTCATGATGAGTACATTTCCGGAGTAAATCTTTGAATCTTTCCCAAGCTTCGCAGAGGGATTCTGAATCTCGTTGTACAAAAGATGTGATGTCATTTCTCAGTTTTGCTGTCATGGCTGGTGGAAAATACTTTGCAAGGAATTTGGTGGCTAAAGTGTTCCAAGTTGTGATGGAACATGCTGGTAGTGAATGTAGCCAAGCTTATGCTCTATCTTTCAAGGAATATGGAAAAACTCACAGTCTCATTGCTTCTTCTAATGCTCTGTTGTAGTTGAAAGTGCCGCAAACTTCCAGAAAGTTGCTGATGTGGGCATTAGGATCTTCAGTTGCATTCCCCCCGAACTGAACTGCCTGCTGAATCATCTGAATGCATGTTTTGATGTCACACGCATTTGCTGGTAAGAGAGGAAGTACAATACAGGAAATGAGGCCGTCGACCACCGGAATGGTTCTGTCTCAAATGGGTATTGGTGGTGGAACCTCCAACGGCTTAGGTTCCATGTTGACTAAAGCTTCTTTGCCTTCTCGCCTTTCCCTTCTCAACTGTCTGATGGTTCTTTCAATTTCTGGGTCAAACGGTCGGAGTTCAAAACTTATGGTTCGTCTCATGTAGTTTCTGAAAACCTGAAACACAAGAAAACAAAAACAATAAGTACAAAGAAAATGAGATACAAGTAACGGTATCTAACCTTAAAACTGATAGTGAAAGATAAATAAGTCCCCGGCAACGGCGCCAAAAACTTGACCGGTGTAAACACACACGTATAACGCAAGCGCACGTATCGTTCAAGTAGTATAAAAATATCGATCCCACGAGGAATTAATATCTAATCTATTAATTTTATGAGGTCAAATGATTACTAGTATCTAACAGGTTGTTTGATTGATTTGAAATGGTGACGATTCTAAATTTAAAAACAAGTAAATAAAATTATTCGAAAGTAGGTTTTAAGAAAATTCAATATTAAAAACTATCTAGTGTTGTGATTTCTTCCAATATCATTTAAAAGATGAAGTGGTTATCTTAAAGTTGGGTAATATATTGATTTATTAACCTGTAACACTAAATTATTTGTAAGCCTCTGTCGATGGTCAGACACAAATACCCAGTTTAACCCAATTGAACCATATGTCTATGTCAACCAAATTTTCTGGATTCATTAAGTTTAAGTTCCAATTATGGCTACCCCCGCCCGACAGGTATATGTCTATCCTGTAAGGAAGTCTATTAAAGGGTTATCTATCCTCAAGGAAGATCGTGGGCTATTGAGTCTAAGGTCTTAAACTTAAAATCCCTATGTCTAGTTCATTTTAAGTTTCCCAGTTCAATTTTATTAATGGCCAGTTAATAAAAAAGTATTAAGATTAAGTCTCAATAAATAAATCTTTATAATACCCAAACTATAGTCTAACCCCTTATAAACCGGTGATATTAAAAGTCATCACAACCTCAGATAACTAATTTAGTTACAACACATAACTAGGGCTAGTAAAAACTTGGCACGCTCGCGTCGCGACGCCAGTTATGTTGACGTGGCACGCTCTGGTTTGTCGGTTGAAGATTCTGGATAATGTGATAAGGTGACACGTGGCAGAGTTGTTGGATCTCAATTATTGTGACACGTGGCGACTTCTGATTGGTCTGCTAGATTCTTATCCGCCACATGTCAGATAGGGATAAGAGAGCCAATAATCGATGCTGACGTGGTGATGACGTGGCGACCAGGGGTAATTGGACTGTCGGCACCATAGAATCGCGACACGTGGCACGTTGTGATTGGTTGATGATGACGTGGCAGTGAGGTGGCATGTTGACTAGGTCAACCTGGTGATATGGACGATGACATGGAAATGACGTGGAGTGACACGTGGCGATGGTGACTGTCGACACCGTAGGATGATGACACGTGGCACAACGCATTTTAGCAGATCGGCTGTGATGGTGACACGTGGCACGTCGCACGTTAGCAATGTCAAACTTTTCTCAGATTTTGGTTTGTGGACCCGGCGCACATTAGCACTGTTCGGCGCACGTTAGGCGTCGCGATGCGGAAGGTCTTGGCGCCGCGACGCGGCAAATTACCAAAATGCCCTTTTTGCCAATTTTCAATGTTTTGGCCCAAATCACCTCTAGAGTGTCCTGAAACTTTATTTATCTACAAAATAACACAAAACAAATCAAAATATTCAAAAAACTCAAGAAACTATACAAAATATTAGGTTAAATGAGTGAGAAATAGTGATAGATTTACCACTCATCACACCCCCAAACCTAACATTTTGCTAGTCCTCGAGCAAAACACAAAATAAAATAACATAATAAAATTTAACTAAGCCACTTTCGTAGGGATCACGGTTGCATTTAGCGTATGCAACAAGCCTTTAAACCCCTAGGTGTCCCGATTGGACGAGTTGTAGTATCGTGAGGGTTTACAGCAATGATACCCACAAACATTTTACAAAAGTAAAAAAAGTAGTGAAACTAATGCACACAAAAGCAAAAAGACAAGCGAAGAGAGAATAAAGAAATTAGTGACTAATCAGGTGAAATTTATACTCCAAGTTACTAGTTGTTTTGTTTCTTTCTAAATTACTGAATAAGTAAATTCTCTGATTATTTTTACCATTCTTCATATACACAGCCAACAAAATATTAAACAACTCATTTTTGCCCACAACATTCATAAGTGTAGTTGATAAGAGAGTAATATTTTTGTCCTAAAGTTCTATCAGATTTCACACCTTTTTGTAGCAATGGAAGATTTTTTTTTTTCATTTTTCATTTTTCTGATTTCTGATTTATTTATTTATTTATATACAATATCTTCCGTCTATGTAACAAGTGTTGGGTCGGTGGCTCCCAAACCAGTTGGTTTTAGGGCACCAGGTGTTAAGACACCCTACGGACTTAATTACTCAGACTTCAGATATATATATTTTGCAGCATCTTTGATCCATGTAGCGAGCTTTGGGCCAGTGACTCCCAAACCAGTTGGCTTTAGGGCACTAGGTGTTAAAACACCCTTACAAACTTAATAACTTGGATCTCAGATTTTTTTTTACTCCATTACTTTTTGAGATGCTTACTCTAATTAAACTAGAGCACTGAATATTACAAACTTTTCAATTTTAGCTCATGTCCGTATGTTACTATATATGTTGATAATACCTGTCAACTAAGCATATGAAGATATATTTTAGTCAATTTTATGGAGAATTCAAAAATTAAATAATTCAAAATGAAATAAACAAAAATTAACTTGTTCCGAAAATAGGTTTGAGACAAGTATCAGGAGTGGGAACTCCTTACTCAGCCATCTCTCACCAATTTCACCCTTTTACTCAAAATAAAAACACAAAAACGAAAAATATTTTTTGTAACTTTTGAAAATTTTCAATTTTTTTGTATTTTTCAAAAAAATTTGGACTAAAAATAAAAACAACACACAAACTAAAAAAAAGGTACTGATAAACTAATTTCCTCCCCCAAACCTAAATGAGACATTGTCCCCAATGTCTTAAACAGTAGAAGAAAAGTTTAGAAGATAGTACCTGGTTAGCTGAAATTCTACAGGAAATTAAAGGTTAAGATCCAGATTAATCCGACGCCTCTTACCACGATCGTCCTCGGACCAATTTATCTTTGAAAGAATAGGATCAACTTGTGGTTCATAGGCTATGAGTTGGTCAATTAGATCTGGAGCAGTTCTGGCAGTAAAGATGAGTTCTTTCAAAGGTTTTGACATGAACCCATTTCTATGGGCATCATCAAGAAACACACAAAGAAAATCATAAAATCCATCAACGTTGTATAGTCCAAGCGGTTTCTGGTGTATGTTCAAGTTCGCCCAAGATAGCACAATAAAAATTTCCTCCAATGTACCCAAGCCACCTGGCAAAGCAATAAAAGCATCAGCACGGTTAATCATTTCTACCAATCGTTCAGACATACCTGGCACGATCAGTTCCTCTCCGTTTGATGGTTCAATAAGATTTGCCTCTGCCAAGGGTTTTGGGATGATTCCCAAAACGTGACTGCCTCCTTCCTGTACGGCCTTTGAAACGATCCCCATAAGTCCAAGATTGCCTCCGCCATATAGTAAGTGCATATTTCTTGCAGCTAAGACTCGACCTAATTCTTGTGCTGCTTCTACATATTGTGGCTTAGTACCAACCCTACTACCGCAAAATACACATATGTTTTCAACTCGTCTTCTCGAAGTGGCTTCAATTTTTATATGTGTTTCTTTCTCAACTCTGGATGCCTTCAAAAGTGCAATGATGAGTTGAATTTATAAGTCCTGAAAATGGTGAGTAAACTAATAGCACTAGTATCTTCCAAAGGACGATTAGTAGCAAAATAGTAAAATAATATCGTGATTGTAAAAAAGGTCTGGATCCTGTCGGAAAAAAATAAAAGAAAACAACAAAACAAATTATAATTATTAAGAAAAGACAAAGAGATATAATATTTACAAGAAAAGTAACGGCTTGATTGACGTCTATGCGTCAGGGACAAGCTTCCCATCCAATTTTCTTATAAATTGGCAAACATGGTTTTTTTGAGTCGGATTCCCGAGACTTAACTGTTGTCTTTCCTTTTGGAATTGTGCGTAAAACACACGAATCTCGTGATACACACATCCACTGGGATGCGTCTCAAGAGTTTTAGATATATCATCCAAAGACTCCTTACTCAGGCCATCCCTAATGAAATTAATCTTATCTTCGCGGTTATCAGACACCATTCCTAAAGAACGACAACGAGTATTACAAAACATACGAGCACATTTATAACAAACACACATTCTTTTGGCTCTTCTCTTTTTAGCATATGTGCTCTTCCTAAACCAGGCAGATGTGAAAAAAAGTGTTAGAAGACTCACTTGCCAATCGAACTCGTGCTTCAATTAACCAATGAATGTCAGTAGGAATACCTTTGATCATCAGTAATCTCATTCGTTCCAAGCGAGATTTGTAGACTTTCATCAGAGATTTTTGAGGGAGGGAAGGAAATTGCTTGCGAAGATTTGCGAGAGCTTCTTCCATCTTGAAATGACTAAACCTGCAAAAATTAAACACACAAAAATAAAACACACCAAATCACAATATATACACAAATTGCATGGGTTACCTCCCTGCAAGCGCTAAGTTTAACGTCGACAACTAGACGTGACTTTTCGAACGTTAGGCTGGATTTGAAAGTGCAACACTTTCTTTTTGTCGCTCAAATGATTCTCCCCAGTAGTGCTTGACTCACTTGTTTTAAACCTTGAATGTTTTGTTGGAGTTAGGATCATGTATCTCAACGGCTCTATCTGGTAAAACTTTGGTGATCACAAATGGACCTGACCACCGTGATTTTGGCTTCCATGGGAAGAATTTCACCCTTGATTTGTTTAACAGTACCTTCTGCCCTGGTTCCAGTTGTATGCGCACTAACTTCTCATCATGTCTCTTCTTGCTCTTTTCTTTGTACAATTTGGCATCCTTAAAAGGCTGATTGTGAAATTCTTCCAATTCATTGAGGTGGTGGATCTTTTTCTCTTATGTTGCTTCAAGTGCAAAAAATGGCTCTTTCAGTGCAAAAGTCGCTTTATCTTTAGGCTCCACAGACAATTGACAGGTTTTAAGTTTGTCAGTAGAACTTTGCATTGCATTGGAGTTCTGAATGGTACTGTGTATCACATCAAGTCTGAAACATTCCTCATTCTTTTCATCATCTGGGAAATTCATTGCCTTGAAAACATTGAGTGTTCTTTACTTCTGGGTTCTGTACCCTCATGGTTAATTCTCCTTTTTGTACATCAATAATGGTTCGACCTGTAGCCAAGAATGGTCCTCCCGAGGATGATTGGCACATCTCTGCGTCTTCCTCCATATCAAGGACAATAAATCTGCTGGGAAAATGAATTTGTCAACCTTCACCAGCACATCCTCAACTACGCCTATTGGAAATACGACCGTTCTATCAGCAAGTTGTAGTGAGACTGAAGTTGGCATTGTTTCTCCAATCTGCAGTTTCCTGAAAATAGAAAATGGTATCAAGTTAACACTTGCACCTAAATCACATAAAGCCTTACCAAAGTTATGTTCTCCTATGATGCAAGGAACAATGAAACTGCCAGGATCTTTCAACTTTGGGGAAGTTTCCTCTGAATGATAGTGCTGCATTCTTCTGATAATGCTACTGTCTCGTAATCTCCCAATCTCCGCTTTCGTGAAAGAATGTCTTTCATGAATTTGGCATAGCTGGGCATTTGTTCCAACACTTCTGCAAATTGAATGTTGATATGCAGCTTTTTGAAGATCTCCAGGAACCGAGAAAACTGCTTGTCCAATTTGTTCTTCTGAAGACGTTGAGGAAAATATGGAGGTGGAGTGATTCTTTCTGGTTCTTTTTCCTCCGTTAGTTGTCTTGTTTCTTTTGGAATATCTTCAATTGTTGCCTTGATTCCAACATCTTTGTTGATTTCAGTACCGCTTTTTAACATGATGGTATGACATTGCTCCTTTCCCATGTTCCTTGGATTTGGCTCTGTATTGCTAGAAAGGGTACCTGACGGTCTGTAACTCTGAGCATTGCTAGTTGTCCAATTTGATTCTCCAGTGCTTTAATAAGAAGCAGATTGACTTTGAATTAATGTTTGCTTGGGATTGAAACATAGCATCATATCTTGCTGCTTAAGAGTCATGTTTTGCTTCTATCTTTTTCAAGTGGGTCAACACTTCTGTTATTCCTGGTTCATTTGCCTGCTCCTGGCCTTTGTTCTGTTGCTGGAATTCAGGTGGTGGATAGTTCTGATGTTGGCTTAAATTGTTGCTGCTCCATAAAATTTGGGATGATTCCTCCACCCTGGGTTGTGGGTGTTGGAATATAGATTGTTCCCATGTCTGTTGAAATTGTTGACATAATTCACCGTTTCTTTCTTCAAGTTTGGTTCGACTCTAGTGCTCCTCCATATGGTGAACTTGTGGATCCAGTGGTAAGAGTCTCCATGAATTTGCATATCTGATCTAGATTGGCGTTGACTGTTGTATTGGCTCCACTTTCATAAATTCAGACAATTCTTTGGATCATTGCTTCTTTCTGTTGGCCACAAGAATTGTTGTTGGCCATTTCTTCAATTAAGTCCTAGGCCTGAACTTCTCATTTTTCCATTAAAGCTCCTCCAGCAGCACATCAATTGTGGTTATCATTATTCCAGAAAGTCATTATAGAATGTTTGGACTTGAAGCCATTTTGCAATCTCATTGTGATGACATTTCCCGGAGTAAATCTTTGAATCTTTCCCAAGCTTCGCAGAGGGATTCTGAATCTTGTTGTACAAAGATGTGATGTCATTTCTCAGTTTTGCTGTCATGGCTGGTGGAAAATACTTTGCAAGGAATTTGGTGGCTAAAGTGTTCCAAGTTTTGATGGAACATACTGGTAGTGAATGTAGCCAAGCTTTTGCTTTGTCTTTCAAGGAATATGGAAAAACTCGCAGTCTCATTGCTTCTTCTGATGCTTTGTTGTAGTTGAAAGTGCGGCAACACTTCCAGAAGTTGCTGATGTGGGCATTAGGATCTTCAATTACATTCCCCCCGAACTGAACTGACTGCTGAATCATCTGAATGCATGTTTTGATGTCACACACGCATTTGCTGTAGGGAGGAAGTACAATACAGGAAATGAGGCCGTCGACCACCGGAATGGTTCTGTCTCGAATGGGAATTGGTGGTACAACCTCCAAAGGTTCAGGTTCCATGTTGACTAAAGCTTCTTGGCCTTCTCGCCTTTCCCTTCTCAACTGTCTGATGGTTCTTTCAATTTCGGGTCGAGCGGTCGGAGTTCAAAGCTTCTGGTTCGTCTCATGTAGTTTCTGAGAACCTGAAACACAAGAAAACAAAAACAATAAGTAAAAAGAAATTATATACAAGTAACATATCTAACCCCTATACTAATAGTGAAAGATAAATAAGTCCCCGGCAACATCGCCAAAAACTTGACCGGTGTAAACACACGCGAATAACGCAAGCGCACGTATCGTTCATGTAGTATAAAAATATCGATCCCACGGGGACTTAATATCTAATCTATTAATTTTATGAGGTCAAATGATTACTAGTATCTAACAGGTTGTTTGATGATATGAAATGGTGACGATTCTAAATTTAAACAAGTAAATAAAATTATTCGAAAGTATGTTTTAAGAAAATTCAATATTAAGAACTATCTAGGGTTGTGATTTCTTCCAATATCATTTAAAAGATGAAGTGGTTATCTTAAAGTTGGGTAATATATTGATTTATTAACCTGGAACACTAAATTATGTGTAAGCCTATGTCGATGGTCAGACACAAACACCCAGTTTAACCCAATTGAACCATATGTCTATATCAACCAAATTATATGGATTCATTAAGTTTAAGTTCCAATTATGGCTACCCCCCCGCCCATAGGTATATGTCTATCCTGTAAGGAAATCAATTAAAAATCGTTATCTTTCCTCAAGGAAGATCGTGGGCTATTGAGTCTAAGGTCTTAAACTTAAAATCCCTATATCTAGTTCATTTTAAGTTTCCCAGTTCAATTTTATTAATGGCCAGTTAATGAAAAAGCATTAAGATTAAGACTCAAAAATAAATCTTTATAATACCCAAACTATATTCTAACCCCTTATAAACCGGTGATATTGAAAGTCATCACAACCCTAGATAACTAATTTAGTTACAACACATAATAGGGCTAGTAAAAACTTGAAAATAAAAGACATAAAGTAAAAATGCGGTAAATAAATACTGAAAAGTAAATTACATTAAAATATAATGCTAAGGTAAAAGGAATTACTTTTACTAGTACTAATTTAGATGTCTCTCATAATATAATATATAAACTTGTGATAACATTACCAACCAGCCATATAGGCGGTATCCTGATTAAGTCAAATTAAGTCCAACCAGCCATTAAGGCGGTAAAAAGATTTGTCCATGAACCTGCCATATAGGCGCTAAGAAAGTTTAATTACCAACCGACCAATCTGGCGGTATCCTTGATTAGTCAGGTTTAAACCAGATTAAAAATGAATTACCAACCGACCAATCTGGCGGTATCCTTTTTAAGTCAATATTTTAAATAGTGAATATATTATATTTAAGGGAGATTAATCTAAATAGCAATAGTAAAAGAATTACCTTTCACCCTTGCTGGGGAAGTACACCTCCTAATGGTGAATAGTAAAAACTGTGAAAAGTAAAAAAGTAAATTACTATTATTACAAAACGTAATTAAATTAATTACAAAACTAAAAAAAACTAAAAACTAAAAGAAACTAGAGAGAGAAACTCCCTCGTTACATCAAATAGATGAGAAGGAGTGGTACAACTGAAACTGGCATTTCGCGCTCTATTTATAGGGGTCAGTAGGGGTCGCGCGTCGCGACGCCCAGCTCGCGTCGCGACGCCAGTTATGTCGACGTGGCACGCTCTGGTTCGTCGGTTGTAGATTCTGGATAAGGTGATAAGGTGACACGTGGCAGAGTTGTTGGATCTCAATTATTGTGACACGTGGCAACTTCTGATTGGTCGACTAGATTCTTATCCGCCACATGTCAGATAGGGATAAGAGAGCCAATAATTGATGCTGACGTGGTGATGACGTGGCGGTGACATGGCGGCCCGTGGCAATTGGACTGTCGGCACCGTAGAATCGCAACACATGGCACGCTGTGATTGGTTGATGATGACGTGGCAAGGAGGTGGCATGTTGACTCGGTCAACCTGGTGATATGGACGATGACGTGGAAATGACGTGGAGTGACACGTGGCGATGGTGACTGTCTGCACCATAGGATGATGATGTTGAGTTTCAATCAAGTCCCAAGGATCATAAATCATGCAAAAATGAGTTGAATACATATCATATGAGGTGCGGAAAAGACTCACAATGATCGGTTGGATGCTCCGAAGATGAACCACAAACACACTGCCTTCTCCTCTTCTGTCATGCTCATGGTAAACCCACTGGTTTGGGCTTGAAGATTCGGTCATGGTGGGTTTGTGGACTCCATCTTCATCTTCGAGCTCCAAGCTTCAACAATGGATTCCAAGCTCATGAAATCACTTCCCTATCACCTTGATATGTCTCCATGAGTGTGCTAGCACTTTTATCTTGCAACAAGATTACTTCTTTTCTCCCTTTACTGCATTCGGTCTTGAACCAGAAAAAAAAAGGATGGCAGCAGCCCCTTGGGCGTGAGGAAGAAGAGAGGAAAGAGAGGAGGGAATTTCCAAAACATAATACCGTAAAAAGAGAGAGAATGAATTAGAAAATAAAAAATGGTAAAAGGTTTATATAATTTCCAAAAATATTTAATAAACCATTTACTTTTTCTATTTCAAAAAGCAAAGCATTAAATGCTTGTCTATCACCTCAAATAAATTCACATCAATCACTCAAATGTCACATCACTCAAAGTGACATGTGATTTGACGCTTGATGTGACTTGCGATTTTGACGCTTGATTTGACTTGCGTGCCGCACTCGAATTCGAAATGCGAATGCGCTCGCAAACAATCCCAGGCTTGGGTTCGTAATTCCAAATTAACGAATTTTCGTCGCGTCGTAATTAAATGATTACGCCTAGCGAATTCACTATTCACGTCGCTAACGAATTAATTCTAAATTAATTTGTTCGCCGAATTAAAATCTAATTTCAATTCCGCGTCGAAATCTAATTTCGTTATAATATATCGAATATATTAATTTATCGATTAATTCCAAATTAATCGTTCTCTCTCTTTAACGATATTTTATCCGAGATAAAATATCTCCGTAATTAATCCCAGATTAATTTTCTCTCTCATCGAATTAATCCCAGATTAATTAAAGTGCGAGTCATACGTCATCGGTGAATCTTCAGGAACCGACCCATGAGATCTCCGGATATGTTGGCAGTAAATACGGTCGTCGGACTATCCGAACATGTAAGTACCTCGTACTACGTTTATACCGATTTACAAGACAAGGTTGGCTTCTAGCAAAGCGCCATGCCTACCCAATTCTCCAGAAATATTCTTACAGGAATATATATAGATCTGTATCAAGCGTAGTATACCGTAGTATTGTTCATATTGGCCCAGTATCGGATAGTCACGTGCTAGGGCTGGGGCTGGATAAGTGTCTGCCCCGTCCGAAGCACATGTCGGATGTCTGGTAACTAGTCTCTATAATCGGATATGTATGACCTAGTCATAATATCCCGATGATTGCGCAACACTTAAGAGCACTAATACCGTATCCTGCGTGACATCATCTCCACTATGACTGAAGTGATACTTCCGTCTTGACATCACACACCCAATACACTACGACTCTCTGATAAACCCAGAAGTGGTGTACGCAGAACCGGTTAAAGCCCTGTACCACCAAGACCAAAGTCTATCGATTATCGTAAGTATTAGCGATGTAAGTCTCAGGTTAAGACTATACACACCTACCTTGATTTCGGCCTCCCATAGACACATAGTCATAATAGCAATGGGATTCCGAAGGGTCTATCCAGAGCGAAGCTGTTTCCCGTACCATCGGTGAAACACAACCTCCTATCACACTTGCATAAGTATCCAATACTTATATATATGAGAACTATGTCGTTGTGCCCTCACAACGCGCACAAGTGCAATACTAGCCTATTCCGCATTATCGATGTCCTATCTCGATAATACTCCAGCTAGGGATATTTAATGATTAATCCTTCGTGGACTGATACTGTCTCATATCATTCTCAATCCAGGAACTAATCATTGGGACCTCTCTTCATTTATATATCTATGGTGATCTAATCACAAATGATGAGAGTGCAATTTCCTTGTTACATAGTTAATTTGTACAACAACACCATGATCTGTACAAATAGTGACGCTATGGGTCATATTATCCAACAATCTCCCACTTGGCACATAGCCAGTCACTCAAGTGTCCCACACCCGAACTATGAACGGTTCGCTCAAATTGCTGAGAAAAGGTTTTCGTCAGTGGATTTGTTTAATTATCGTCTGACGCGATTTACACGATCATCACATCGCCACGATGTATGATCCGAACGAATCAGATGATATAGAAGTATATATCTGGATCGTCGATGAGACCTTTAATTCCTTAGCATGTGCTGACGCCTAGCTCAGCTGCTAACAGAACTATATCTAATCTAATTAGATTTATTTTCGATCCAAATGGCTTCTATTGCTGCCTTAGCTGCAGTAATAATCCACATTTGTTGTTTATTCGGCAACAGTTATCTAGCTCGGAATATTTCCAGCTTACTGTCCCGTTATTCAAACTTTATAGTACCGCAATATTTACCGGTTTGGAAACTTGCAGCAATGATCCTAGTCACTTCAAGTTCTCCTACTCCATATTTTAAGACATCATCTTTAGTTCTCTAAGATACTAATAGATGTCCTTAACTTCAATCCAATGACTATCACTTGGATTGTCCTGATTGTGACTCCATATGCTCAAAGCGTATGAGACACCATATCAAGTACATTTTAAATGTACAATTTCCCAGAGTGTTGACAACTCCAAATCTATCCCAGTAGATCTTTATTTCTTGAATAAAGGTTGTTACTCCCCAGAATTCTATGAAGAATTTCTTATGAAAGCCAAGCTTTCACCGATTGCTTTATGGGAATTTCATTATCAGTGCTCTCCCACTAACCTCCTTATATACACAAGAATTATTTCGTTTTGAGTCAAATCATAAACCATTATGATTATTTCAAAACGTCAGTTCCAAGAACCTTATGCTTGTTTCAATCCAAACATGGGTCGAATAACCCGCAAACCTTGTTTGTCGGTTATACAAAATCGTCAGGATGTTGTAAGCATCCTCCAAAAGGTTTCCTTTTCAGGAAAGCGATTTTGATCTGCAACTGACACATTTCATAAATGAAATATGCAGTTATCAACAAGCATCTTCAAAATGGATTTACCACGGCAACAGGTAAAAGGTTGAACCGTTATTAACACAATGTTGATAACGATACCTTTCCGTCAAAAGCCCAGCTTTGTACGTTGGTATGTTGCCTTCCATGTATGTCTTCCTTGAAGACGTTTAATGTAACAATAGGCACAATGCCTTGTGGTACGACAACTATTATTCAATAGTTGTTATACATGGAATCCATTTCGGATTCATGGCACTTTGCCATAATAGGGAGTCGATACCTCGTATCACTTCCTCAAAACGTAGTCGGTGGATATACCTTCATAAGATTGACATCTTTATGAGGTTAGATCAGAAAACCATACCCTAGGTCGTTTTCTGACTCTATCTGATCTACTCAGTTCTTGTGTATTCGAAGATTAATGGTATAAATTCATCATTGATGAACTATATGTGTTCCATTAGGAATAGGTGCCTTGAATAGTATTACTCCAATTTTCATCGAGTTTTACTATCCTCCCACTTACCACTGCATGTCTGTATTCCTCTCAGGAAAACTGCATGGTGAGCAACAATCTCATTGTTCTCTGGTGAGATGTATAAATACAATACTTATGGTATCCCTAGGATAGCCTACAATTGACACTTATCCAATTTGGGTTCTAGTTTGGTATCATCCAAACATATGCCTAGCATCCCAAATGGTCAGGAATGAGAAACCCGGTTTCTTTCCCGTTCATATCTAATATGTAATCTGTCAAACAGATTATTATGGAACCTTATTCTAAATAAGTTATTGCACTATTTATCTGTATCCATTGAAGGAAATGGTAGCTCAGAGCGACTCATGATTAGCCTTATCATGTATAACATGATTCGGTTAATCCGTTCGGACACACCATCACTTTGACGTGTTCTGAGAGGAGTCCTCATTTGAAAGAATACTATACTCTTTCAAGTATATAAGAAACTTATTGCTTAAGTATTTTCCATTACGGTCTTACCGTGACTGTATAATACTATAGCCGATCTGTTTGTCTATTTCGTGTCGAAACTCTAAAAGTTTCCGATTTGTGTTCTTCAAAACAAACACATAACCATAACGTGATGCCACATCCGTTTAAGGTCACGAAATATTCATATCTACATCTAGCCTAGCTAGACATGGGCCCACTTACTTCACCATGAATAGGGCTAACAGATCGGTGGCCCTTTTACTATTACCAAGTAAATAGTATTTTAGGTACTTTACCTAATAAACTAGATTCGCAGACCTTATTTGAATAGTCAAATCAGTCCTAGTACCCACTCTTCAAAAGCATGGATATACGAGTCTAGTTTAATTGTGTCATAGACAACAATGCCACAAATAAGTCTCTATTGATCAAATCAATTTGAGCTATTTATTTGTCATTTTATATGTTTGAGATTCTATTTATAATCAAAATATAAATTCTGTTATTTACATCTAATGTATTTATCTCAATATCATCTTTATATAATAAAACACTTAGTGTTCTATAATATAAAGGTTTTATCCGCAACGGATTAAACACTGATATAGAGATAATGTCTCTAGTCAAACTAGTTACATTATACAGTTCCTAATTTAAGTACACACCCAAATGGTAGTTCCTAAACTTAGGTATCTACGGTCGAAACAGCGACTTTCGTCCCGTTTCCGATTCGCAAAGAAATCTCGGCTTGAAGTCAGTATCCAGCTCATAGCGGATTCTGAACATCAATACATATATTTTATGTACCACACTAAGTATTTAAAATCCAATTTCAATACTAGTAGTGAACATACCTGATGAGTGATAAATGTATCACTATTTCCCACTCATTTACTTAATGTTTTGTATAGTTTCTTGAGTTTTGTGAATATTTTGATGTGTTTTGTGTTATTTTGTAGATAAATAAAGTTTCAGGACATTCTGGAGGTGATTTGAAGCAAAACTGTGAAATTTGGTGAAATTTGGCAAAAAGGGTATTTTGGTAATTTTGGACGTCCCGACACAAATTTTGGTAATTTTGGACATCCCGACACCGAAACAAATTTCAAGACATTCTGGAGGTGATTTGGAGCAAAACTGTGAAATTTGGCAAAAGGGGTATTTTGGTAATTTTGGACGTCCCGACGCAAAGGGTATTTTGGTAATTTTGGGCGTCTGCCACGTGTCAAAGATTCAACGAGCCGTCTTTTTTAGCACACCACGCCACGTGTCGAAATTTCAGCGATTCAAGAAATAATAATAAAAAAAAAATAAAAATCAGAAAATAATAAATAATAAAATCAAAAAATAATAATAAAAAATTAGATTTTTTTTTGCCTATAAATAGATTTCGAATTTTAGTTTCAAATGTACCTCTTCCTCTTAAATCCTTATAAATAAAATAGAGTTCTTCTTATTTTCTTCTTTTATTCAGTTTTATTTACGCTTTGTAGTAGTAAATCTATCCATCCATGAGGGGGTAACCTCTTCATGCTGAGGTAATAAGGTAATTCTTTTACTATTGCTTTTTAGATTAATCTCCCTTAAAATATGATATATAAACTATTTAAAATCAGATTAATAAAAGATACCGCCATTCCGGACGGTTGGTTATTTAATTTAATCTGGTTAACCTGACTTAATGAGGATACCGCCACACTGGACGGTTTGTTTTAAGTTTATATTTCTGTTCCGCCTTATGGCTGGTATATTTGAATTTGACTTAATCAGGATACCGCCATTCTGGACGGTGGTTTAAAATATCACAAGTTAATATATTATTATTTTATGGGAGATATCTAAATAGTATATAGTAGAAGTTATTTCCTTTTACCTTAGCATTTCATTTATTTATTTTAATTACTTTCTGCAATTTCATTTTTGTCTTTTAAGTTTATATCAGCTTTAGTTATGTGTTGTAACTAAGTTAAATATCTAGGGTTGTGATTAAATATAATATCACCGGATTTAAAAAGGGTTAGATTATAGTTGGGGTAATTAAAAGAGTTATTTGTTGAGTCATAATCTTAATGCTTTTTATTAACCGATCACTAATAAAATTGATTAGGTAAACTTAAAATGAACTAGACATAGGGATTTTAAGTTTAAAACCTTAGTCTCAACAACCCACGATCTTCCTTAAGGATAGATAAACCTTTAATAGATTTCCTTACAGGATAGAATATACCTGTCGGGCGGGGGTAGTCTTAATTGGAACTTAACCTTAATGAATCTAGGTAATTTAATTGACATAGACATATGGTTCAATTGGATTATACTAGGTATTTGTAAATGATCATTCGAAGAGGCTTTTACATAATTTAGTGTTCCAGATTAATAATTCAATATTTTACCCAACTATAATATAACTACTTCATCTTTTAATAGATATTAGAAAGATTCACAACCCTAGATCTTAAGTCTTTTATTTTCCTTAGTATTTTCTTGTGTCTTTTTATTTTTATTTTATTTTGCAACGCCACATTCAACCAAACAAACAACAATCTCTCTATTCTCCATTTAATTAGATATTTGTAAATAAATAGATTCAACAATTAATAACAATAGTAGGAATTAAGTCCTCGTGGGATCGATATTTTTATACTACTTGAACGATACGTGCGCTTGCGTTATACGTGTGTGTTTACGCCGGTCAAGTTTTTGGCGCCGTTGCCGGGGACTTATTTTTCTTGAGTTGTTAATTTTGAAACTATCTAAATTACTTATATCTAATTTTCTTTCTTTTATTTTGTAATTTTTTATTTCTTTTGTTTTCAGGTGATTAAAAAAAATGGAACACTATTGGGAAATTGAAAATCACGAACTTTACAAGAAGATACACCCCCCAAATCTGGGAGCAACAGTCCGGTTTTCTGAGGCCTGTTGTCCAGCACAACAATTATCACTGGAATTCAGAATCAAGCAATTCTACATTTGCTCAACAGAATGAAAAGGGGAGATGTGTAATTTGTGATGGTAACCACCCGAGCGATCAATGTATTTACCTTTCAGAGTGGCAGAATTTTTGGACTCAACCAAGGTACGAAGAATCATCACATTTTCCATCTTATCCACCATCTTCCTTTGATTCTTATCAAGAACCAGAACCATCCGAGGAAGATCAATTGATTCACATGTTCAAAGAACAAAAAGCTCGATTTGATGATGCAAATTCAGAATAACTCAGAATCCATACAGAAAATGACAGATCAGATCAGACAATTAACAAAAAACCAAACATCATACCTCAAGAACCAGTTTCAGATGACACTGATGAAGCCTCGAGAACACAGAAATTCACAATGACACTTTAACAGAAGGAGGAGGCTGAGCAGTATCAACAACCAGAGGTATCAGTTCAGGAACCCGAACCGGCAAAGTCTCGATTTGATTTTTATTATTCAGATTCTGACGAGGATGAAGCTGAGCTGTTTGTACCAACTGCATCAAAAATTGAGGATGGAATTCTGTATCCTCAAAATGAAGATCTTGGAGATTCCATTGCACAAATGTTTGATGAAGATCTACCTGAGCCAATCATTTCAACCAGATTAGAGGATGAAGACCTAAAATCTAACATTTCTTTTCAGGTTGACAATTTTGAAACATGTATTTCACAGATGACAGATGAAGAGCTGAATGCAGAAATTTTAAAATACATCTGTGAAGAAAAGGTGGGGAACAAGAAGCAAAGCAAATAGAGGAGCAAATGTCTGACCTTAATAAAGATCCAGAACATTCAGGAAAAACATCGCTGTTTTGGGGAGTACAATTTAAAGATATCACACAGAAGTTTGACAGAATGAAACTTCCATTCCAAGTCAAGCACCATACAAGACCTCCTGATCTGATTTCTTCTTTCTTTGCAGGAACCACTGAAGTAACAAAGATCAAAAAGGTGGCACGAGCACTGAATGAAACAAAATCTTTTTACCACCTTACCGTTGGAAGAGACCCTTCAAAAGCAACGCACATGGGAATGTCTTTAATCGGACATCCAAAACGACGCTGAAACCGCCTTGACAAATGGATTTCAGTCACGTCTGGCTGGAGACGAAAAATTTAGCGCTAGCTGGGAGGCAACCCATTTAACCAGGTATTATCTTCTTAATTCTCCTTTTATCTTGATTTTTAGTTTTTGTGTTTTAGTTCTAAATTTTTCGAAAAATACAAAAAAATTAAAAAATTAATAAAAACAAAGGGCATATTTAAAGTTAGGTGATGGTTTGGTGTCTTCCTTCACTCACTACCTTTTTATAAGGAAAAGCTGTGGAGGCACCTAGATAATCATTCACTTGTAGCGTGTTGTGACAGACTAGTTTGGAGGACTCGTTGTTTATTCCTGACAACAAGCGATAAGAGCCTAAGGGGCTAGGGTACTTAAGTGAGCCTCGCTCCACCTTCCCTCTGGGGAATCTACAACGGGAAGTCAATTCGACAGTTAGTCACACACCGTAAACTGAGCCTTTGATTAAACTTTTAAAAAAAACATGTAAATTATAATATATGACCAGTTAAAATGTTTTGTTGTTATGTTGACTAAAAAGATGAAATTGGTAAGAAATAGCTGTGTAAGGAATTTCCACTCCTGAAACGTATTTCAAACCTAATTCAAAACAAGTTAATTTTTGTTTATTCACTTTTGAATTATTAAATCTGTAAATTCTCCATAAAACTGACTAAAATGAATCTTCATATACTTAGTTAGCAGATATTATCAACATACATGGTAACATACAGACATAAGCTAAAATTGAAAAGTTTGTAATATCCAGTACTCTAGTTCATTTGGAGGAAACATCTAAAAAAAATAGTGATGGAATATAAAAAAAAAAAAAAAAAAAAAAAACATCTGAGATCCGAGTTATTAAGTCTGTAAGGGTATTTTAATACATAGTGCCCTAAAACCAACTGGTTTGGGAGTCATTGGCCCAAAACTCGTTACATGGATCAAAAATGATGAAATAAAAATATATATATAAATATCTGAAGTCTGAGTAATTAAGTCCATAGGGGTGTTTTAACACCTGATGCCCTAAAGCCAACTGGTTTGGGAGTCACCGACCCAAAGCTCGCTACATAGATGGAAGGTATTGTATGTAAATAAAAAATAGAGAAAAGAAAAAATCAAAGAAAAAATCAGAAAAATCAGAAAATTTATTCAAATTTTCCTTACTACAAGGTGTGAAATCTGATAAAACTTTAGGACAAAAATATTACTCTCTTATCAACTGCACTTATGACTGTTATGGGCGAAATGAGTTGTTTAATATTATGTTGGCTGTGTATATGGAGAATGGTAAAAATAATAGGAGAATTTACTTATTCAGTAATTTAGAATGAAACAAAACAACTACTAAACTTGGAGTAGAAGTTTCATCTAATGAGTCACTGACTTCTTTATTCTCTTTTCTCTTGTCTTTTTGCTTTTGTATGCATTAGTTTCACTTCCTTTTTACTTTTATAAAATGTTTGTGGGTATCATTGTTGTAAACCTTCACGAGACTACAACTCGTCCACTAGGGACACCTAGGGGTTTAAAGGCTTGTTGCATATGCTAAATGCAATCGTGATCCCTACGAAAGTGGCTTAGTTAAATTTACTATGTTATTTTATTTTGCTCGAGGACTAGCAAAATGTTAGGTTTGGGGGTGTGATGAGTGATAAATGTATCACTATTTCCCACTCATTTAACTTAATGTTTTGTATAGTTTCTTGAGTTTTGTGAATATTTTGATGTGTTTTGTTTATTTTTGTAGATAAATAAAGTTTCAGGACATTCTGGAGGTGATTTGAAGCAAAACTGTGAAATTTGGTGAAATTTGGCAAAAAGGGTATTTTGGTAATTTTGGACGTCCCGACACAAATTTTGGTAATTTTGGACATCCCGACACCGAAACAAAATTTCAAGACATCCTGGAGGTGATTTGGAGCAAAACTGTGAAATTTGGCAAAAGGGGTATTTTGGTAATTTTGGACGTCCCGACGCAAAGGGTATTTTGGTAATTTTGGGCGTCTGCCACGTGTCAAAGATTCAACGAGCCGTCTTTTTTAGCACACCACGCCACGTGTCGAAATTTCAGCGATTCAAGAAATAATAATAAAAAAAAAATAAAAATCAGAAAAATAATAAAATAATAAAAATCAGAAAAATAATAATAAAAAATTAGATTTTTTTTGCCTATAAATAGATTTCGAATTTTTAGTTTCAAATGTACCTCTTCCTCTTAAATCCTTATAAATAAAATAGAGTTCTTCTTATTTTCTTCTTTTATTCAGTTTTATTTACGCTTTGTAGTAGTAATTCTATCCATCCATGAGGGGGTAACCTCTTCATGCTGAGGTAATAAGGTAATTCTTTTACTATTGCTTTTTAGATTAATCTCCCTTAAAATATGATATATAAACTATTTAAAATCAGATTAATAAAGATACCGCCATTCCGGACGGTTGTTTATTTAATTTAATCTGGTTAACCTGACTTAATGAGGATACCGCCACACTGGACGGTTGGTTTAAGTTTATATTTCTGTTCCGCCTTATGGCTGGTATATTTGAATTTGACTTAATCAGGATACCGCCATTCTGGACGGTTGGTTTAAAATATCACAAGTTAATATATTATTATTTTATGGGAGATATCTAAATAGTATATAGTAGAAGTTATTTCCTTTTACCTTAGCATTTCATTTATTTATTTTAATTACTTTCTGCAATTTCATTTTTTGTCTTTTAAGTTTATATCAGCTTTAGTTATGTGTTGTAACTAAGTTAAATATCTAGGGTTGTGATTAAATATAATATCACCGGATTTAAAAAGGGTTAGATTATAGTTGGGGTAATTAAAAGAGTTATTTGTTGAGTCATAATCTTAATGCTTTTTATTAACCGATCACTAATAAAATTGATTAGGTAAACTTAAAATGAACTAGACATAGGGATTTTAAGTTTAAAACCTTAGTCTCAACAACCCACGATCTTCCTTAAGGATAGATAAACCTTTAATAGATTTCCTTACAGGATAGGAATATACCTGTCGGGCGGGGGTAGTCTAATTGGAACTTAACCTTAATGAATCTAGGTAATTTAATTGACATAGACATATGGTTCAATTGGATTATACTAGGTATTTGTAAATGATCATTCGGAAGAGGCTTTTACATAATTTAGTGTTCCAGATTAATAATTCAATATTTTACCCAACTATAATATAACTACTTCATCTTTTAATAGATATTAGAAAGATTCACAACCCTAGATCTTTAAGTCTTTTATTTTCCTTAGTATTTTCTTGTGTCTTTTTATTTTTATTTATTTTGCAACGCCACATTCAACCAAACAAACAAACAATCTCTCTATTCTCAATTTAATTAGATATTTGTAAATAAATAGATTCAACAATTAATAACAATAGTAGGAATTAAGTCCTCGTGGGATCGATATTTTTATACTACTTGAACGATACGTGCGCTTGCGTTATACGTGTGTGTTTACGCCGGTCAATACCTTTGACAAATATTTTTTAAAGTTAGAGCCTCGCCCTTTCTTTAATTCCTTCGTGTCTGCCATATCCAAATGGTAGTCACTTTGATATATGTCAATTATCTTTTCAATATTTTAGGAACCTTAGGCCAAGCCTTGGGTTTTTAGAATTTCGAAACGATGTGCACCTCGTGCTACATGCCCAATTGCAAACTTTGACTTTATCTCCTCTAGAATAGTCAATTAATTCTCCAAGAATTATAAATTGCAATTTTAATACTTCTTAAATCTAAAATTAGATTTATGACAAGTATATTAAATTAAGCACTAAAGTCATCATCACAAAAATCTTCCAAAGATTTTATGCTCTACTTATTTTGCTTAATTTTGGGCTTAAGGTATAATAAGTTATTTTATCAAATAAAGTAACATATTATTTATTCCCAATTTGAAAATTAAATCATTTAAAATATTTTAATCCCAGATTATATTTTAAATATCCAACTTTTCAATTTTATCTTGATTACAATAGTCCAACTATTTAATCAACGATTAGTGGTACTATATATTTTATAATGATTATAATAGTCCAACTATATAATCAAATATAATCCAATTAATTAACCTAAATTACATTGATTACTATAATCCAATTATAAAATCAACTGTAAACTGAAATTAATTAATTCAAATATATTGATTAATATAATCCAATTATATAATCAAGTATAATACAGTCCAACTGTTTATTAAAACAAAAATTTAAATATTAGTCCAACTAACATTTAATATTACGACGAAATAATTTGAATGAGCGCGTATGACGAGTAATTGATCGAATATTGCAAATTCAATTCTTGCCTCCCACTATTTTTCGGCGAGCCTCTAACCCTCTGTCGAGTACTCGGGAAACCGTGTTTCCTAGTGGGCTAGAATCCCGTTAAATATCACACAATCTTGACTTTGGCCAACAAATTGTATGATAATTAACTAGGTAGATCTCGAAGATCAATTGGATCTCATCCAACTCCTAGATCCAGTAGGTGGACATCCAAGTCCCAAACATATATCTTATATATGCCTATACATCGAATGTATACCCTAACCTTTTTCCTCTGAATCAACTAGGCCTTAGCTTTGGCACAACAAACCTAGTGATACCAGTCAAGCGCGGACCCATTGACATGGAAGCTTCGTAATCAATGTCGTTGGACAAGAAGTGGTCTTGACTTTGGCCAACAAACCACAACTTGGACAAGACACCAATATGGAACAAAGCCTCGTGATTCAAACACATCTTCGACGGACAAGGGCTTGACTTTGGCCAACAACCCATGCCAAACTAGGATCTTGAGCAAGAATCAGTCAATGGAAGGAAAAGATGCATGATATTTGATGAGGGCTTTTCGTGTGCAAATTGGCTACCAATTTAATTATCTTTGTTAAGGTCTCATCATCATACACCCTTAAACATGCATTCTAAACACATAATAAAGCGCATATGATAAAATAATAATGATATGCGGATGGATATTTTACACATTGATCCTAGATCAAATCTCTCACTTTTTCTCTCCCGCTAGCACAAATATTTCTTCTACCCGTTACACTACACTTCTAAAGAAACCTCATTTACATTGAGGGGAATAGGTGAGAAGAGAATACAAAGAATAAGAGGTGATAAGGCTGGACACGCATGTCCAATTAATAAATCAAATTTATTATAATTTCAAAATCGCCCCACCCGACTAATATCCATCCGATATACATTATTCAAACATCACAACCATGTATTCATACAAGCATGTTATCAATCAATCGAATCAAATTAATTAATCTGATAATTAGTGATCATCCAATGTTCAAACAAAGATTTGATTTTGTTCGAGTCAAACTCATATTGCGAACAAGTACTTAAAGTACGAATTCCCGAATTAAAATTAAATTACATGATTAAATCCATTATTTAATTCTAAATTAAATATTACACTTTATAAAATAAACCTTTACGACTTAAATTCCAAATTTAATCGTTACGGGTCTCAAAGCCCGATTAATATCCAATATTAATTTAATTAAAGTCTAATGGGCTTTTAATTAATTTCTTGAGGCGTGGACTTTTGGTCAACTCGGGTCAAACCGAATAACCAAAATCCAATCCGGGAGTTACCCCATAAGCCCATAAATTAATTTAGGCCCATTAGGCCCAATTAAACGTTAAAGGTTCATTAGTCGCATTTGGGCCTTTTGGAAGCGGTTTTGGGCCTAATTGGATCCAACCAATTTTGGCCTAAACCAACTTTGTACAACAAAGTCCAATAAACCCAATAACAACTTTAAAAGCCCAAATCCAATTTTAAGCCCAATAATTTAATTCCAAAAATTCCAAATTTCCCAATTAAATTACCTAAAGTGTATAACATTATTAATTACGCAAATCAAAGTTTCCAAAACATCAAATTTGTCCAATTAATCATGCTTAACATCAATGAATCATGTCCAACATAATTTGATCAAAATCAAACCCAATTTCATGCTTCAAGTGTCTCGGCCAAAGAGGGAAATTATGCCCAAATCAAATTCAATCCAATTGAACCAAATTAAACATAAATTAAACATCCCCAAATGATTTGCAAGTCATCCAATGAATAAAAAATCAAAAATCCAAGACATTAGGGCACTTACTAAATTCGGCCAACATTAGCAATTTGGGGAAAATTGTTCCAAACACTTTTTCAACAAATTGATCCAATCAATCCTCAATTAAACATACTTTAAGCATTCTAAATCATCCAATTTCATTAAACATGCTCAAAATCAAGTTTACCCAAATTAAAGTTTTGGCCAACAATAAGCAAATTGGGGAAAATCAATCCAATTAATTTTTCTTCAAATTGATTACATATAACTCTAAGTTATTCATATACAAACATTCTTAAACAAACAATTTGTCAAAATCATGCTTAAATCAAAAAGCCCCAAATTTTGCTCAAGAACCCTAAAAACGTTTTATGCACAAATGGCTCAAGATACCATTGTTGAGTTTCAATCAAGTCCCAAGGATCATAAATCATGCAAAAACGAGTTGAATACATATCATATGAGGTGCGGAAAAGACTCACAATGATCGGTTGGATGCTCCGAAGATGAACCACGAACGCACTGCCTTCTCCTCTTCTGTCATGCTCACGGTAAACCCACTGGTTTGGGCTTCAAGATTCGGTCATGGTGGGTTTGTTGACTCCATCTTCATCTTCGAGCTCCAAGCTTCAACAATGGATTCCAAGCTCATGAAATCACTTCCCTATCACCTTGATATGTCTCCATGAGTGTGCTAGCACTTTTATCTTGCAACAAGATTACTTCTTTTCTCCCTTTACTGCATTCGGTCTTGAACCAGAAAAAAAAGTAAGGCAGCAGCCCCTGGGCGTGAGGAGAAGAGAGGAAAGAGAGGATGGAAAGGTTTCCAAAACCTAATAACGTAAAAAGAGAGAGAATGAATTAGAAAATAAAAAATTGTAAAAGGTTTATATAATTTCCAAAAATATTTAATAAACCATTTACTTTTTCTATTTCAAAAAGCAAAGCATTAAATGTTTGTCTATCACCTCAAATCAATTCACATCAATCAGTCTAATGTCACATCACTCAAAGTGACATGTGATTTGACGCTTGATGTGACTTGCGATTTTGACGCTTGATTTGACTTACGTGCCGCACTCGAATTGGAAATGCGAATGCGCTCGCAAACAATCCCGGGCTTGGGTTCGTTAATTCCAAATTAACGAATTTTCGTCGCGTCGTAATTAAATGATTACGCCTAGCGAATTCACTATTCACGTCGCTAACGAATTAATTCTAAATTAATTTGTTCGCCTGAATTAAAATCTAATTTCAATTCCGCGTCGAAATCTAATTTCGTTATAATATATCGAATATATTAATTTATCGATTAATTCCAAATTAATCGTTCTCTCTCTTTAACGATATTTTATCCGAGATAAAATATCTCCGTAATTAATCCCAGATTAATTTTCTCTCTCATCGAATTAATCCCAGATTAATTAAAGTGCGAGTCATACGTCATCGGTGAATCTTCAGGAACCGACCCATGAGATCTCCGGATATGTTGGCAGTAAATACGGTCGTCGGACTATCCGAACACGTAAGTACCTCGTACTACGTTTATACCAATTTACAAGACAAGGTTGGCTTCTAGCAAAGCGCCATGCCTACCCAATTCTCCAGAAATATTCTTACAGGAATATATTTAGATCTGTATCAAGCGTAGTATATCGTAGTATTGTGCATATCGGCCCAATATCGGATAGTCACGTGCTAGGGCTGGGGCTGGATAAGTGTCTGCCCCGTCCGAAGCACATGTCGGATGTCTGGTAACTAGTCTCTATAATCGGATATGTATGACCTAGTCATAATATCCCGATGGTTGCGCAACACTTAAGAGCACTAATACCGTATCCTGCGTGACATCATCTCCACTATGACTGAAGTGATACTTCCGTCTTGACATCACACCCAATACACTACGACTCTCTGATAAACCCAGAAGTGGTGTACGCAGAACCGGTTAAAGCCCTGTACCACCAAGACCAAAGTCTATCGATTATCGTAAGTATTAGCGATGTAAGTCTCAGGTTAAGACTATACACACCTACCTTGATTTCGGCCTCCCATAGACACATAGTCATAATACCAATGGGATTCCGAAGGGTCTATCCAGAGCGAAGCTGTTTCCCGTACCATCGGTGAAACACAACCTCCTATCGCACTTGCATAAGTATCCAATACTTATATATATGAGAACTATGCCGTTGTGCCCTCACAACGCGCACAAGTGCAATACTAGCCTATTCCGCATTATCGATGTCCTATCTCGATAATACTCCGGCTAGGGATATTTAATGATTAATCCTTCGTGGACTGATATTGTCTCATATCATTCTCAATCCAGGAACTAATCATAGGGACCTCTCTTCATTTATATATCTATGGTGATCTAATCACAAATGATGAGAGTGCAATTTCCTTGTTACATAGTTAATTTGTACAACAACACCATGATATGTACAAATAGTGACGCTATGGGTCATATTATCCAACAGATGACACGTGGCACGGCGCATGTTAACAGATCGGCTGTGATGGTGACACGTGGCACGACGCACGTTAGCAAAGTCAATCTTTTCTCAGATTCTGATTTGTGGACCCGGCGCACATTAGCACTGTTCGGCGCACGTTAGGCGTCGCGATGCGGAAGGTCTTGGCGTCGTGAAGCGGCAAATTACCAAAATGCCCTTTTTTCCAATTTTCACTGTTTTGGCCCAAATCACCTCCAGAGTGTCATGAAACTTTATTTATCTACAAAATAACACAAAAAACATCAAAATATTCACAAAACTCAAGAATCTATATAAAATATTAGGTTAAATGAGTGAGAAATAGTGATAGATTTACCACTCATCACACCCCCAAACCTAATATTTTGCTAGTCCTCGAGCAAAACACAAAATAAAATAACATAATAAAATTTAACTAAGCCACTTTCGTAGGGATCACGGTTTCATTTAGCGTATGCAACAAGCCTTTAAACCCCTAGGTGTCCCTATTGGATGAGTTGTAGTCTCGTGAGGGTTTATAGCAATGATACTCACAAACATTTTACAAAAGTAAAAAAAGTAGTGAAACTAATGCACACAAAAGCAAAAAGAGAATAAAGAAGTTAGTGACTAATCAGGTGAAATTTCTACTCCAAGTTACTAGTTGTTTTGTTTCTTTCTAAATTACTAAATAAGTAAATTCTCCGATTATTTTTACCATTCTTCATATACATAGCCAACAAAATATTAAACAACTCATTTTTGCCAACAACAGTCATAAAGGCAGTTGATAATAGAGTAATATTTTTGTCCTAAAGTTCTATCAGATTTCACACCTTTTTGTAGCAATGGAATAATTTTTTTTTTCATTTTTCTGATTTTTGATTTATTATTTATTTATTTATATAAAATATCTTCCGTGTATGTAACGAGTGTTGGGTCTTGTGGCTCCCAAACCAGTTGGTTTTAGGGCACCAGGTGTTAAGACACCCCTACGGACTTAATTACTCAGACTTCAGATATATATATTTTTGCAGCATCTTTGATCCATATAGCGAGCTTTGGGCCAGTGACTCCCAAACCAGTTGGCTTTAGGGCACTAGGTGTTAAAACACCTTTACAGACTTAATAACTCGGATCTCAGATTTTTTTTTTACTCCATTGCTTTTTGAGATGCTTCCTCCAATTAAATTAGAGCACTGAATATTACAAACTTTTCAATTTTAGCTGATGTCCGTATGTTACTAAATATGTAGATAATACCTGTCAACTGAGCATATGAAAATCTATTTTAGTCAATTTTATGGAGAATTCAGAAATTAAATAATTCAAAATGAAATAAACAAAAATTAACTTGTTCCGAAAATGGGTTTGAGACACGTATCAGGAGTGGGAACTCCTTAATCAGCCATCTCTCACCAATTTCACCCTTTTAGTCAAAATAAAAACACAAAAACGCAAAATATTTTTGTAACTTTTGAAATTTTTTCAATTTTGTAGTATTTTTCGAAAAATTTTGGAATAAAAATAAAAACAACACACAAACTAAAAACAAGGTACTGATAAACTAATTTCCTCCCCCAAACCTAAATGAGACATTGTCCCCAATGTCTTAACAATAGAAGAAGAGTTTATAAGATAGTACCTGGTTAGCTGAAATTCTACAGGAAATTAAAGGTTAAGATCCAGATTAATCCGACGCCTCTTACCACGATCATCCTCAGACCAATTTATCTTTGAAAGAATAGGATCAACTTGTGGTTCATAGGCTATGAGTTGGTCAGTTAGATCCGGAGTAGTTCTGGCAGTAAAGAGGAGTTCTTTCAAAGGTTTTGACACGAACCAATTTCTCCGGGCATCATCAAGAAACATACAAAGAAAATCATAAAATCCATCAACATTGTTTAGTCCAAGCGGTTTCTGGTGTATGTTCAATTTCGCCCAAGATAGAAAAATAAAAATTTCCTCCAATGTACCCAAGCCACCTGGCAAAGCAATAAAAGCATCATCACGGTTAATCATTTCTACCAATCGTTTAGACATACCTGGCACGATCAGTTCCTCTCTGTTTGATGGTTCAATAAGATTTGCCTCTACCAAGGGTTTTGGGATGATTCCCAAAACGTGACTGCCTCCTTCCTGTACGGCCTTTGAAACGATCCCTACAAGTCCAAGATTGCCTCCGCCATATACTAAGTGCATATTTCTTCCAGTTAAGAATCGACCCAATTCTTGTGCTTTTTCTACGTATTGTGGCTTAGTACCAACACTACTACCGCAAAACACACAGATGTTTTCAACTCGTCTTCTCGAAGTGGCTTCCATTTTTATATGTATTTCTTTCTCAACTCTGGATGCCTTCAAAAGTGCAATGATGAGTTGAATTTATAAGTCCTGAAAATGGTGAGTAAAATAATAGTACTAGTATCTTCCAAAGGACGATTAATAGCAAAATAGTAAAATAATATCGTGATAGTCAAAAAGGTCTGGATCCTGTCTAAAAAAATAAAAGAAAACAACAAAACAAATTACAATTATTAAGAAAAGACAAAGAGATATAATATTTACAAGAAAAGTAACGGCTTGATTGACGTCTATGCGTCAGGGACAAGCTTCCCATCCAATTTTCTTATAAATTGGCAAACATTGTCTTTTTGAGTCAGATTCCCGAGACTTAACCGTTGTCTTTCCTTTTGGAATTGTGCGTATAACACACGAATCTCGTGATACACACATCCACTAGGATGCGTCTCAAGAGTTTTAGATATTTCATCCAAAGACTCCTTACTCAGGCCATCCCTAATGAAATCAATCTTATCTTCGCGGTTATCAGACACCATTCCTAAAGAACGACAACGAGTATTACAAAACATACGAGCACATTTATAACAAACACACATTATTTTGGCTCTTCTCTTTTTAGCATATGTGCTCTTTCCTAAACCAGGCAGATGTGAAATAAAAAAGTCAGAAGACTCACCTGCCAATCGAACCCGTGCTTCAATTAACCAACGAATGTCAGTAAGAATACCTTTGATCATCAGTAATCTCATTCGTTCCAAGCGAGCTTTGTAGACTTTCATCAGAGATTTTTGAAGGAGGGAAGGAAATTGCTTGTGAAGATTTGCGAGAGCTTCTTCCATCTTGAAATGACTAAACCTACAAAAATTAAACACACAAAAATAAAATACACCAAATCACAATATATACACAAATTGGATGGGTTGCCTCTCTGCGAACGCTAAGTTTAACGTCGATAGCTAGACGTGACTTTTCGAACGTTAGGCTGGATCTGAAAGTGTAACACTTTCTTTTTGTCGCTCAAATGATTCTCCCCAGTAGTGTTTGACACGCTTGTTTTTAACCTTGAATGTTTTGTTGGAGTCAGGATCATATATCTCAACGGCTCTATCTGGTAAAACTTTGGTGATCACAAATGGACCTGACCACCATGATTTTGGCTTCCATGGGAAGAATTTCACCCTTGATTTGTTTAACAGTACCTTCTGCCCTGGTTCCAGTTGTATGCGCACTAACTTCTCATCATGTCTCTTCTTACCCTTTTCATTGTACAATTTGGCATCCTCAAAAGGCTGATTGTGAAATTCCTCCAATTCATTGAGGTGGTGGATCTTTTTCTCTTATGTTGCTTGTAGTGAAAAAATTGACTCTTTCAGTGTAAAAGTCGCTTTATCTTTAGGTTCCACAGACAATTGACATGTTTTAAGTTTGTCAGTAGAACTTTGCATTGCATTGGAGTTCTGAATGGTACAGTGTATCACATCAAGTCTGAAACATTCCTCATTATTTTCATCATCTGGGAAATTCATGGCCTTGAAAACATTGAATGTTACTTCTTGGTCCTGTACCCTCATGGTTAATTCTCCTTTTTGTACATCAATAATGGTTCGACCTGTAGCCAAGAATGGTCTCCCGAGGATGATTGGCACGTCTGCGTCTTCCTCCATATCAAGGATAATAAAATCGGCTGGGAAAATGAATTTGTCAACCTTGACCAGCACATCCTTAACTACGCCTCTTGGAAATACGAGCGTTCTATCAGAAAGTTGTAGTGAGACTGAAGTTGGCAGTGTTTCTCTAATCTGCAGTTGCCTGAAAATAGAAAAAGGCATCAAGTTAACACTTGCACCTAAATCACATAAAGCCTTACCAAAGTTATGTTCTCCTATTATGCAAGGAACAGTGAAACTGCCATGATCTTTCAACTTTGGGGGAAGTTTCCTCTGAATGATAGCGCTGCATTCTTCTGATAATACTACTGTCTCCTAATCTCCCAATCTGCGCTTTCGTGAAAGAATGTCTTTCATGAATTTGGCATAACTGGGCATTTGTTCCAACGCTTCTGCAAATGGAATGTTGATATGCAGTTTTTTGAAGATCTCCAGGAACCGAGAAAACTGCTTGTCCAATTTGTTCTTATGAAGACTCTGAGGAAAAGGTGGAGGTGGAGTGATTCTTTCTGGTTCTTTTTCCTTTGCTTCTTTTTCCTCCGTCAGTTGTCTTGTTTCTTTTGGAATATCTTCAATTGTTGCCTTGATTCCAACATCTTTGTTGATTTCAGTACCGCTTTTTAACATGATGGCATGACATTGCTCATTTCCCACGTTCCTTGGATTTGGCTCTGTGTTGCTAGGAAGGGTACCTGGCGGTCTGTAACTCTGAGCATTGGCCAGTTGTCCAATTTGATTCTCCAGTGCTTTAATAGAAGCATATTGACTTTGAATTAATGCTGTTTGGGATTGAAACATAGCATCATATCTTGCTGCTTGAGAGTCATGTTTTGCTTCTATCTTTTTCAAGTGGGTCAACACTTCTGTTATTCCTGGTTCATTTGCCTGCTTCTGGCTTTTGTTCTGTTGCTGGAATTCAGGTGGTGGATAGTTCTGCTGTTGGCCTGAATTGTTGCTCCATGAAAAATTGGGATGATTCCTCCACCCTGGGTTGTAGGTGTTGGAATATAGATTGTTCATATGTCTGTTGACATAATTAACCGTTTCTTCAAGTTGGTTCGACTCTGGTGCTCCTCCATATGGTGAACTTGTGGATCCAGTGGTAAGAGTCTCCATGAATTTGCATATCTGATTTAGCTTGGCGTTGACTGCTGTATTGGCTCCACTTTCATAAATTCTTGCAATTCTTTGGATCATGCTCCTTTATGTTGGCCACAAGGAATTGTTGTTGGCCATTTCTTCATTTAAGTCCCAGGCCTGATCTTCTCCTTTTGCCATTAAAGCTCCTCCAGCTGCAGCATCATTTGTGGTTCTCATTATTCCATAAGTCCATTATAGAATGTTTGGACTTGAAGGCATTTTGCAATCTCATGGTGATGACATTTCCGGAGTAAATCTTTGAATTTTTCCCAAGCTTCGCGGAGGGATTCCTAATCTCGTTGTACAAAAGATGTGATGTCATTTCTCTCTATTTTGCTGTCCTGGCTGGTGGAAAATACTTTGCAAGGAATTTGGTGGCTAAAGTGTTCCAAGTTGTGATGGAACATGCTGGTAGTGAATGTAGCCAAGTTTTTGCTCTATCTTTCAAGGAATATGGAAAAACTCACAGTCTCATTGCTTCTTCTGATGCTCTGTTATAGTTGAAAGTGCCGCAAACTTCCAGGAAGTTGCTGATGTGGGCATTAGGATCTTCAGTTGCATTCCCCCCGAACTGAACCGACTGCTGAATCATCTGAATGCATGTTTTGATGTCACACGCATTTGCTGGTAATGGAGGAAGTACAATACAGGAAATGAGGCCGTCGACCACCGGAATGGTTCTGTCTCAAATGGGTATTTGGTGGAACCTCCAACGGTTTAGGTTCCATGTTGACTAAAGCTTCTTGGCCTTCTCTCCTTTCTCCCCTTCTTTCCCTTCTTCGTCTCAACTGTCTGATGGTTCTTTCAATTTCTGGGTCAAACGGTCGGAGTTCAAAACTTATGGTTCGTCTCATGTAGTTTCTGAGAACCTGAAACACAAGAAAACAAAAACAATAAGTAAAAAGAAAATGAGATACAAGTAACAATATCTAACCTTAAAACTGATAGTGAAAGATAAATAAGTCCCCGGCAACGGCGCCAAAAACTTGACCGTGTAAACACACAATATAACGCAAGCGCACGTATCGTTCAAGTAGTATAAAAATATTGATCCCACGAGGACTTAATATCTAATCTATTAATTTTATTAGGTAAAATGATTACTAGTATCTAACAGGTTGTTTGATTGATTTGAAATGGTGACGATTCTAAATTTAAAAACAAGTAAATAAAATTATTCGAAAGTAGGTTTTAAGAAAATTCAATATTAAAAACTATCTAGGGTTGTGATTTCTTCCAATATCATTTAAAAGATGAAGTGGTTATCTTAAAGTTGGGTAATATATTGATTTATTAACCTGGAACACTAAATTATGTGTAAGCCTCTGTCGATGGTCAGACACAAATACCCAGTTTAACCCAATTGAACCATATGTCTATGTCAACCAAATTATCTGGATTCATTAAGTTTAAGTTCCAATTATGGCTACCCCCACCCGACAGGTTTATGTCTATCCTGTAAGGAAACCTATTAAATGGTTATCTATCCTCAAGGAAGATCGTGGGCTATTGAGTCTAAGGTCTTAAACTTAAAATCCCTATGTCTAGTTCATTTTAAGTTTCCCAGTTCAATTTTATTAATGGCCAGTTAATGAAAAAGCATTAAGATTAAGACTCAATAAATAAATCTTTATAATACCCAAACTATATTCTAACCCCTTATAAACCGGTGATATTGAAAGTCATCACAACCCCAGATAACTAATTTAGTTACAACACATAACTAGGGCTAGTAAAAACTTGAATAAAAGACATAAAGTAAAAATGCGGTAAAATAAATACTGAAAAGTAAATTACATTAAAATAAAATGCTAAGGTAAAATGAATTACTTTTACTACAACGAATTTATATATCTCTCATAATATAATAGATAAACTTGTGATAACATTACCAACCTGCCATATAGGCGGTATCCTGATTAAGTCAAATTAAGTCCAACCAGCCATTAAGGCGGTAAAAAGATTTGTCCATGAACCTGCCATATAGGCGCTAAGAAAGTTTAATTACCAACCGACCAATCTGGCGGTATCCTTGATTAGTCAGGTTTAAACCAGATTAAAAATGAATTACCAACTGACCAATCTGGCGGTATCCTTTTTAAGTCAATATTTTAAATAGTGAATATATTATATTTAAGGGAGATTAATCTAAATAGCAATAGTAAAAGAATTACCTTTCACCCTAGCTAGGGAAGTTACCTCCTCATGGTGAATAGTAAAAACTGTAAAAAGTAAAAAAGTAAATTACTATTATTACAAAACGTAATTAAAATTAATTACAAAACTAAAAAAAACTAAAAACTAAAAGAAACTAGAGAGAGAAACTCCCTCTTTACATCAGAGAGAAGAGAGAGAGTGGTACAACTGAAACTGGGATTTCGCGCTCTATTTATAGGGCACGCGTCGCGTTGCCCAGCTCGCATCGCGACGCCAGTTATGTCGACGTGGCACGCTCTGGTTCGTCGGTTGTAGATTCTGGATAAGGTGATAAGGTGACACGTGGCAGAGTTGTTGGATCTCAATTATTGTGACACATGGCGACTTCTGATTGGTCGGTTAGATTCTTATCCGCCACAGGTCAGATAGGGATAAGAGAGCCAATAATTGATGCTGACGTGGTGATGACGTGGCGGTGACATGGCGACACGTGGCAATTGGACTGTCGGCACCATAGAATCGCGACACGTGGCACGCTGTGATTGGTTGATGATGATGTGGCAGTGAGGTGGCATGTTGACTTGGTCAACTTGATGATGTGGATGATGACGTGGAGTGACACGTGGCAATGGTGACTGTCGGCACCGTAGGATGATGACACGTGGCACGACGCATGTTAACAGATCGGCTGTGATGGTGACACGTGGCACGGCACACGTTAGCAAAGTCAAACTTTTCTCAGATTCTGATTTGTGGACCCGGCGCACGTTTGCATTGTTCGGCGCACGTTAGGCGTCGCGACGTGGCAAACTACCAAAATGCCCATTTTGCCAATTTTCATTGTTTTGGCCCAAATCACCTCTAGAGTGTCCTGAAACTTTATTTATCTACAAAATAACACAAAACACATCAAAATATTCACAAAACTCAAGAAACTATACAAAATATTAGGTTAAATGAGTGAGAAATAGTGATAGATTTACCACTCATCACATATCCAGAGATCTCTTGGGTCGCTTGGGGGGTTGCGCGGTTGAAATGAATTTTTGTTCTTGAGACATAGCTCGGCTCATCTCCTAATTTTGGAAAAAGTAGAATTTGTGAGTAGGGGTGGCAATTTGGATCATGATTTGTTTATTCGTTTGATTCGATTCGCTTTAAAACGAATACATGTTTGAAAAAATTTGATTCGTTGAATAAATGTGTCAATTCGATTCGAAAGCAAGCCTACCATCTGACTCCTCATCAAATTACTCTGTTTTAACACTAACACCTCAACAGTTATGATGATAGTCTGTAAAGATCTTTTAGGCGGTAGTGCATGTTAGAGGGAAATGACCAAACGGTCCCGGTCACGCGTCGAGCTTCATTAGGACGGCCAAACATTGTGCCGACCTACTCCAACTACTTCCGAACTGACCCAAATATCCGAGCTCATTCTCCCGATCCAGGAAAAGTGTTGGAAAATTATGACCCATAGCATCACTATTTGTAAAAGACATTGTGGTTTTTGTACAAATTAACTATGTGACAAAACAAATTGCTATTTTATCATTTTTTAATTAGATTACTTGAATATATAAATGATAAAAGTCCTTATGATTAGTTAGGTTCCGGATTATAGATATGAGACAATATCAATTCATGAAAGATTTAATCATTAAATATCCCTAGTCGTAGTATTATCAAGACTGGACATCGATAATGCAGAATAGGCTAGTATTACACTTGTGCGCGTTATGGAAGCGTAACGACATAGTTCTCATATATTTAGGTATTGGATACTCATGCAAGTGAAATAAGAGGTTATGTTTACCGATGGTACGGAAACAGCTTCGCTCTGGATAGACCCCTCAGAATCCCATTGGTAGTATGACTATGTGTCTATGGGAATCCGAATCAGGGTAGGTGTATTTGGTCTTAACCTAAGACTGGCATCGCTAATACTTGCTACAATCAGTACGCTTTGGTTTTGGTCGTCCGAGACTTTAACATGTTCTGTATACGCCTCTTCTGGGTTGATTGAGAATCGTAGTGTATTGGGTGTGATGTCAAGATGGAAGTGTCACTTCAGTCATATGGAGATGATGATCACCTAGATATACAAAACTGTACTCTAATATGTTGCAACTATCGGGATAATATGACAAGGTCATGATTATCCGATTAAAGAGACTAGTTGCTAGTGATCCGATATATGCTTCGTACGGGGCAGACACAATTCCAGCCCCAGACCTAGCATGTGACATCCGATACTGGATCGTAATACGTAATACATTGTGTACTATGTCTGATATAGATTATATATTCTTCGTTGAATATTTCTGGAGAATTGGGTAGACACGGTACTTTGCTAGAAGCCAATCATGCCTTGTAAATCGGTAAGAATGTGGTACGGGGTACGCAAGTGTTCGGATAGTCCGACGATCGGATTTACTGCCAACATATCCATGGATCTATTGGGTCGCTTCCCAAAGATTCACCGATGATACTTGACTCGAACATAACTAATCTATGATTAATTAAGAGAGAAAATTATTTGGGATTGATTACGACAAGAATTTTATCTGGGATAAAATTCGAATAGAAGAGAGAAAACGATTTATTTGGAATTAATCAATTAAAATAATATATTGAATATATTAATTGAAATTAGATTTCAAAGCGGAATTAAGATTGGATTTTAATTCGGGCGAACAATTAATTTAGAATTAATTCGCGATCGACTTTCGTAATAATTTTACGAGGCACTATTATTTAATTAAATTGGATTTAATTATGTCACGATGGAAAATTCGTTTATCGGATTAAGCGAACCCAAGCCCGAAGTGTGTGGAGCAAGCCACTTGAATTTTGAATTAAAGTGGGTCCCACCAACTTACATCACATGTCTATCAAGTGTCAACTTCAGTGATGGAAGTGGTTGAAGGCATTAAATGTCATTTTTCCCTCCAACACTTTGCTTTTGCTTTTTGGTAAAACATATACAAATTTTAGAGTTTGACTTTTAGAAGTGGTAATTATTTTAGAATCAAAAACAAAAGGAAAACACAAAACCTCTTTCTTTCTCTCTCCCTTGGCCGAGAACTTCAAAGTTATTCTCCATTGATTTTGCTTCAAAATCAAAGCTTGCTAGCACATAAAGAGTCTTGTGAGGTGATAGGGAAACCCATCCTTGGGTTGCATTCAACATACAAAGCTTGGAGCTTCCGAAATGCAAAGATTTTTGAAATCATGACTTGTAGATCCTTGGCATGTTCTAGGAACCCAACAAAAGATAGGACCGAACCGGGCTACCAGGTTAAAGTGGTCGGTCTCGGCTATGATGTTGTTGGTCTCTGTCTCTCTGACATCTGCATCATACTGTATACTCATTTTGGTCAAATCCAGGAAGCCAGTTCCGAAAACCATATCTGGTCGAAGAATAGATGATATCCTCAGAACATTCGTCCTCCCAAAAAGGGGAAATTCCATCTTTGCCCTCGCCGTACTGTTCAAATACTTTGTCACAAAAAACGCCATCACATCTGTCCCATAGTTCTTGGTTTCAACGAGTTGTGTGAGTTGGTACTGGGAACTACAAATTCAGGTGTGTTCTGATCAACCAGGTTGTGATTGCCTCTAGGAGCCACAAAAAACTGCCTCGGCTACCAAGCAGGTCGTCCCCGTAATCCTCATGTGCTCGGTCACTGAGGATTCTGATGCCTATCCAGACGGCGCTCGTGTCTTGAAGTGAAATACCCCTTTTACCCTTATGGTGTCCGTCCCTTGGAAACCGTAAACCATCATTACCTCATAAATGCCCATCAAATCAATTTAGGGTTTAACCCGGCCGTGACACTTGTCGAGCATCCACGACCCTCCCGCCAAAATCAAATCAATCAACCATTCTAGGGGCAGCCGAAGGATTTCCAATCTCAGTCGTTCATCACAATCTGAGTAGATGGAACTTGAAAGTGACACGCGGAACACATCTGAGACCTCTCTCTCATCTAACTGCCATAAATGCCCCTAGCTGTCTACAAAAACGGGAAACAACAAACCTTTCATTCTTTTACGAAAACCAGCACTTTCGAAGCGCAAGAGACTTATTCCCTACTTGTCTGAGATCAGCAAGCTTCAAGACCGACCAGACTAACTCTCCGTACAAACTCTCGAATGAAGTAAGTCTTCTGTTCGACCTTCTTCTTCTCAGTTACTGAAACTTTTCGTGATTATTTGCTGCTTGTGAAAGTTCATGTATTCATTCTCTCTTGCTCTTCATGTTTTCTATCATGTTTATGCCTATGTTATGCATTTTAAATGTGTAGTGTGATTTGCGGGTTGGTTGGGTAGTGTAAAATGCATGTGTTTATTGGTCGAATGATGAGTTGTGGATTAGGGTGTTTGATTTTCGGATTTTCCCGGGTTTTCTATTTTTTGTGTGTCTGGATTGATGTTTTAGGAAGAGATATATTGTTTTTGGCCATTGCTAGGACGTTTAGAGACTTTAGGCCTAGGTCTCCGGAAGTTAGAATAGCCTTTTAGCGTGTGACTCCTCCAAACTGATTACTAACTGTCCTTCTCGGACCCAGCCATTGCTAGGAATGTCAGACGTCGAATCGTCCTCAGCTCGGCCCCCAAGCTTCCAACCTCTTCGTACTAAAGAGGTTTCCTCCAGCTCGGCCAGCTTAGAGGAATTAGATACTGCTCCAAACCTTTCTCAGGAAGAAAATGACACTTACCATCACCAAATTCCCCGGAAAAATCCTGAACTGGGCGAATTAGACTGGACCTTTCTGGACATAGATCGTCCTTCAACCATCAAGGAAGACGCTTTGAGCATACTCCGCCATCAGTATGAGGTCCCCATAGATATAGCACTTGAGGTCCCCGGGCCTTGTCGAACTCGCAAGTCGGCCCAAGTCTGACTGTGTGGCTCTTCTCCATTCCTTATTCGAATGTGGTTTGCGGCTGCCCATCCAGTCCTATTTTACGAGGATGCTTGCCTAGATGGAAGTTGCTCCATGCCAGCTAAATTTGAACAGTTGGAGGATACTGGTTGGTTTTTCTTGATATGGCACCGAGCGGGCCTAGGAGAACCGACCTTTGTGGAGTTGCAAAGACTGTACAAACTGAAGGCCAACCTAAAATCCCATCACGGTTGGTACTACCTTTCTTCTTACGCCGATGTACCTGCCCACTCATCACCGAGCTCCCCCAAACTAAAAAGAACTTCAAAGACCCCTGGTTCTGGGCTACAGGCGACTGTGGCCGGTCTCGTCCAAGACGTCTTTTCGGCAGGAGGTGAGGACCTGAGCCCTTAGTTTTTCAGTAAATTTCATGAAAAAATATTAACTTTCCAAACCTTTTCAGCCTGCTGGAGAGATCCTCCCAAAGTCAGTCATGAGGTCCGGACCAGGATTAAGAAAGGCCGGAGTTTCTTCGGCTCCTGGAAGAGAATTGTCAACGACGCTGCCTTTATAGAATCGGTCCTCATCCAGAAGACACCTCCACAGGCTCTAAGATGATAGGTAGTTATCGTCTGACCTTCTGAAAAATTTCCCCTGCTCAGCTCGAATCTGAATGAAGTTACCCGTACTCAGAAACTGACCATACTTTCTGTCTTGTATTATGCAGGAATAACGAAGCCGAGCAAGGTCATGGGGTGGATCCAGAGTCTGGCCAAGAAGGTCGGTCATGGTGAAATTGGAAGTTCTCGACGGTGACTGACCACCCCGATTCCTCCTGAGGCCAATGGAAAAGCCAAACTACTTGCTCATCCGGTGGCACCTCCGCAACCTCCTCTCACACTAGCTGCTCCGAGCCCAACAGTCCAATCATCCCTCGCCCTATCCAGACCTTCGAGAAAATACCGCCATCTGTTCGGTGAAGAAGTAGTCGAGCTTGAAGAGGAAGAAAAAGCAGAACCCCCGCCAAGAAGGCTGTCATCTGAAAGGAGAAGAAAATTGCTGAGGCTCCCTCCAGGACAGGGAAGAGTGGGGCGGTGTTAGGGGTGAATGACCTTAATGAAAAGGTCCAGGACGCGATAGCCCATCTAGTGCCTGCAATCAACTTACTGGTCGAGGCAGTCTCCCCGAGCAAATCCCAAAATTTGAGGATATCTCCCCCGAGGAGGTGATCTCCAAGTTCTCTGCCCAAATCCTCGAGGTAAACATTCTTCCTTATTTCCCTTTTACATTATTAATTTGCGAACTCTAACTTTTTCTTTCTCTCTTGTAGATGAGTGACATGATTGCTCGGTACAAATACCTGCTGACGAGCCTACTGTTAGAGGGGGTCAAGTGCAGAGACTCCAATCTCAAATTACGGATCGGAAGGCCGAACTGGCCAGAAAGGAAAAAGAAAACCAAACACTAAAACAAGTCGCGGCCGAAGCCACCGCACTGATTGATTCCCTCTATAATGCCTCCGCCATTGCAAAGAGAAAAAAGGATGCCACCGAAGACGAAGCTAAACATATGAGGTGGGAGACCGCAATCTTGGATTCCAAGCTCAAAACGACAATCAAGGAAAAGGATCAGGCCCGGGATGACCTGAAAAACCAAAAGGCCAAGCTGTAAGAGGACCTGGAGAATGCCAAGCTTGAAGGGATTGTGAATTGCGCGGAGATCATCCTGATGTTGGTGCCCGGGGTGGACATGGGACCCGTCCACGTTGCCATCCAATACTGCAAGGGGGAACTCTCGGAGGACGAAGCTCTTGCACTACTTGCCCCTCCTCCAGAGTAGATTCAAGACCCGGAGCACAAAACTGCAATGCCCATGTCCCCAGTTCCTGAGAGGTTGCAGCCTGAGGCTCCTGCCCCGGTGTCCAGAATGCCTGCAGGAGAAGTCGATGCTCCTCATGTCATCCAAACTGAGACTGAGATCCCTTCTGCCGAGCCTGAGCCAGAGGTTCTACCCCATGTACCCGATCAAGCGGAACGAATTGCCCCTGTGCGGGCTGAGGAATGAGGGTGACCCCAAGGGGGCCATATGTAACAAACAATCCATATATTTTTGTAATAACATTTACACTCTCTGTTTCTATATCTCAATTGATGTTTTATTTCCTGCCTTCCATACTTAGCATAATTTCTATTTTTAATTTGCAAACTCGTTCTTCATACTTTGACTGTGAGGGGAAGTTTTGATCCCGATCAATTTGAATCCGGCCATGGGGGAAATGTTTTGTCCCCGAGCCGATGATAATCCACTCGGTGGGACAAAACCCGACCCCGAGCTAGCAATACACTTGGCTCCGAGGGAATGTCACCTCCCCGGACCAATTGAGAGCCGTCCATGAGGGAGATGCTCCGACCCCATGCCGATGATAATCCACTCGGTGAGACGTAACCCGACCCCGAGCTAGCAGTACACTTGGCTCCGAGAGAATGTCACCTCCCCGTACCAATTGAGAGCCGACCATGGGGAGATGCTCCGACCCCATGCCGATGATAATCCACTTGGTGGGACGTAACCCGACCCCGAGCTAGCAGTACACTTGGCTCCAGGGGAATGTCACCTCCTCAGACCAATTGAGAGCTGGCCATGAGGGAGATGCTCTGACCCCATGCCGATGATAATCCACTCGGTGGGACGTAACCCGACCCCGAGCTAGCAGTACACTTCGTTCCGAGGGAATGTCACCTCCCCAGACCATTTGAGAGCCGGCCATGGAGGAGATGCTTCGACCCCATACCGATGATAATCCACTCGGTGGGACGTAACCCGACCCCGAGCTAGCAGTACACTTTGCTCCAGGGGAATGTCACCTCCTCAGACCAATTGAGAGCCGGCCATGAGGGAGATGCTCTGACCCATGCCGATGATAATCCACTCGGTGGGACGTAACCCGACCCTGAGCTAGCAGTACACTTGGCTCTGAGGGAATGTCACGTCCCCAGACCATTTGAGAGCCGGCCATGGAGGAGATGCTTCGACCCATACCGATGATAATCCATTCGGTGGGACGTAACCCGACCCCGAGCTAGCAGTACACTTGGTTCCGAGGAAATGTCACTTCCCCAGACCAATTGAGAGCCGACCATGAGGAGATGCTCCGACCCTATGCCGATGATATTCCACTCGGTGGGACGTAACCCGACCCCGAGCTAGCAGTACACTTGGCTCCGGGGGAATGTCACCTCCCTGAACCAATTGAGAGCCAGCCATGGGGGAGATGATCCGACCCCATGCCGATGATAATCCACTCGGTGGGATGTAACCCGACCCTGAGCTAGCAGTACACTTGGCTCCGGGGGAATGTCACATCCCCAAACTAATTGAGAGCGGGCAATGAGGGAGATGCTCTGACTCCATACCGATGTTAATCAACTCGGTCGGACGTAACCTGACCCCGAGCTAATAGTACACTTGGTTCCAAAGGAATTTCACATTCCCGAACAATTGAGAGCCGGCCATGGGGGAGATGCTCCGACCCCATGCCGATGATAATCCACTCGGTTGGACGTAACTCGACCCCGAGCTAGCAGTACACTTGGCCTCGGCGGAACGAATGCAGCCCTGAGCCAATAGAACAAATGGCCTAGGTGGAACGAATGCAGCCCTGAGCTAGTGGAACAAATGGCCTCAGCGGAATGAATGCAGCCCGAGCCAGTGGAACAAATGAGACTTAATCATGAGGGAAAATCTTCAACCTTCGAGGCTCCGCAGATCACGGCGCATGCGTCCCTTTGACGGGCATCAACAAAAAATAAAAATGGAAACATGACAAGGTTAGTACATCGGAGGTGACTTAGCACATACTCCACACAGACTCGAAAAGATAACAACTCAGGTGCCCCGAGGCAGCGTCCTGCCTGGTGCCTCCCAAAACAACAATTCTGAACCTTAAAATTCAGTTTTCTGGCTAGCCGGGCTACGGATCGGTGAGCGGCCAAAGCCATGAACCTGAGTCCATACTGGGCGGGTCTGGAGTCTGCAAACACTGTGGGGGGAGAAACCTCCCCATGCTATGCTTCTCCTGATCCGAGGCGGTTAGGCAGACTATTCACGAGGGAAGAAACCTCCCCGTGTTTGCCATCCCTTAAGGTTGTAGGAGTCACAGAGGCGCTAGGGCCTTCCCCGAGTTGTGTACCTGATGTTTCTCAGTGGGACTCACCTTCCAACTCGCAGGGCCAGAACCTCACTGGGTCTGATTTACCCGAGGTCACAAAGGTCATGGAGGTCATTCGGTTGTCCCCATGCCGTGTGCATGGTGGTTCTCAATGGGATTCACCAGCCAACTCGTAGGGGCATAAACCTCCTTGGGTCCGGTTTATCCGTGGTCACAAAGGTCATGGAGGCCATTCGATCGTCCACATGCCGTGTGCCTCGTAGTTCTTGGTGGAGAGCTTTCTGTTTAGAGCTTGGCCGAATGGCCTTGCATCCAAAAGCAGCTTTTCCTTGTTCCCTTTTTGAATTGGGCGAGAAGCATTTTTTTTTTTGAAGATTTGGCCACTGTCTTTGTTTTTGAAACAAGACCAAATGCTTCCCTCTCTCTCTCTCGGGAAAATTTGTTTCTCCTAGGGAGATAAAATTTGTTCCACTTGTTCTTGCTAGCACATATGGAAGTCAAATGAAGGTGATATGGATACTTACCCAAGAGCTTGGAAGCTTCAACATCCATGGAAATTTTGAATTAAACCGATCAATGTAAGTCTTCCGCAACAAACTTCTTGATTTATATTCACACACGAATCACGCTTAAAGATCCCGTGGCATGTCTAGGACACTAACAATGGTATCAGAGCGATCTAAGTGCGATTTGAAAATCTATGGTTCTAAACTTTAATTTGGGATTTTTATGTTTGGAGCCTGATTTTCCTAAATTGGTTGATGGGTTGTGTTTGAATGATGATGAATTTGATTTGTGCATCCTTAATTTTGTGAAAAATTGATAGGATTAATTTTCCCCAAATTGCAACCCTTGGCCGAAAGTTATGGACCTAGAAGCTCATGAGATTTTTTGAAATTTGACATATTGGATGTGTTGATGGCATGATAGAAATACTGAATGTTGATTTAAATTGGATTGAAATCAAATTGAATGATTTTTTTATGCCTTTGCCGTGAGTTTGAAGCATGTTAAAGATTGATTTTGCCCCAATTTTGTGTTGGACATGAATTTGGGAATTAGGCATGATTAATTAGATTAAATTAATGTTTTAGAGACATTAGGTTAATTAATTAATTATGGTGATTGCACTTTAATTGAATTAATATATAATTTGGAATGTTGTATTAATTTAATTGTTGTATTTGGGCTAATGGATTTGATTGGGCCAAATTTTAGTCTTGGATTATATTTGGGCCTAAACCATTTCCATAAAATCCACAATATAACTATTGGGCCTTTAATAATTTAATTGGGCCTAATGGGCCAAAATTGATTCTATGGCATAGGGTGATTCCTACTGGGCCTAGGCATTATGGGTTAGATCCATTTTGGCCAATAGCCCAAGCCTAAAGATATTAAAAGCCCATTGGACTTTAATTAAAAAATATTGGATACTAATTGGGACTTTGAGACCCATTAAGATTGGATTTTGAATCCAAGTCTTTAATGCACATAAATAAGTGTAATTATTTAATTTGGAATTAAATATGAATTAGTATTGGATACAATTTAAATTGGATTTAAAATTGCAGTTCGATATAATTCAAGAATATGTACTTTGAGTATTTATTCTTAAACGAGTTTGACTTGCGCAAATCAAATCGTTGTTTGAACATTGGATGGTCATTAATCAAAGATTAATTAATTGGATTAGATTGATTGATAACATGCTTTGTGTGAATACTTGGATGTATGAATGAATAATGTATATCAGATGGATATTAGAAGGGGTGAGGGCAATTTTAAAAATTATTGTAATAAATTTAGAATTTTTTAAATTGGACCTGCGTGTCCAGTCTATTACCTCTTTTCTCATTGTATTTCTCTTCTCACATATTCCCCTCAATGTAAATGAGGTTTCTTTAGAAGTATTATGTAATTGGGTAGAACTAAGAATAGTGCAAGCGGGAGAGAGGAAAATGAGAGATTTGTTCTACGAACAAATTATATTATATATCCATCCGCATATCATTATTAATTTATTTCGCGCCTTAATATGCTTTTAAAATGCATGTTTAAGGGTGTATGATGCGTCCTAATCAAAGATAATAAATTGGTTGCCAATTTACGCGAAAAACCCTCAACAAATATTAAGTGTTTTCCTTCCATTGAGTGATTCATTCTCAAGATCCAAGATTGGCATTGGTTTGTTGGCCAAAGTCAAGACCTTTGTCCATCACAAATGTATTTGAATCATGAAGGCTTTGTTCCATATCGCATGTCTTGTCCAGTTTTGATTTGTTGGCCAAAGTCAAGATCACTTCTTGTCCATCGACATCGATTACGAAGCTTTCCAAAGTCAATGGGTCGCGCTTAACTGGAATCATTAAGCTTATTGTGCCAAAGCCAAAGCTTAGTTGATTCAGAGGAAAAGGTTAGGAAAATATATTGGATATATTGGCATATATATTATATATATATATATGTTTCAGACTTGAAGGTCCACCTACTGGATCTAGGAATTGGATGAGATCCAATTGATCTTATTGATCTACCTAGTTAAGTTTCATACAAATTGTTGGCCAAAGTCAAGGTTGTGTGTTATTTAACGGGATCCTAGCCCACTAGGAAACTAGGTTTCCCGAGTACTCCACAGAGGGTTAGAGGCTCGCCGAAAAATAGTGGGAGACAAGTATTAAATTTGCTATTTTGTTTAGATACCAATACATGCTCATTTCATTTTTTGTCATTAATTTTAAATATATTAGTTGGACTAATATTTAATTGTTGTTTTAATTTAACAGTTGGAATGTATTCAAACTACTTCATTTTTGGTTGGTTATATAGTTGGACTATAGTAATCAATACATTTGAATGTAACCAAACAATTGTAGTTGATTATATAGTTAGACTATAGTAATCATTGCATTTAATTGTACCTGAAATCGTTGATTGGATAGTTGGACTATAGCAATCAAGATGACTGAAAGATTAGCATCAAATGACATAATCCTGGGGAAAATGTCTTTAATGACTTTAATTTTCAGATTGGGAGTAGAACCTCCCGAGCATGAGCTTAGGAAGACTCATTGTGATGATAACTTTAGTGCTCAATCTGTTATGCACAGCCAGAGCTTCTTAAAAGGACATGTCCTAAGTTGTCTGCCTAAACTGTGGCAAACAGGGTCCTAGAAATGTGACTGCCATATGGACAAGGCAGACATGAAGGAATTGAAGGCGGGACAAGGTTCCGGCTTCAAGAATGTTTGTTATAAACATGTTCACTACTGGTTTTAAAATTGGATTTTTATACTAGGTGTGATACATTAATATATGTACTGATGTGCGGGATCTGCTGATAAGCAGAAAATTGGCTTCATATGAGATCGACCTACAAGTCGGAAACAGGACGAGAGTCGCTGTTTTGGCCGTAGAAACCTAAGTTTTCAAACTGCCTTTTTGGCATGTACTTAAACTAGGAGACTGTTATAATGTATCTAGTTTGACTAGCAACATTATCTCTGTATCTAGTTTAACCCGTTGCGGGTGTACCTTTATATTTCGAAAAACTGGGTGTTTTGTTCATAAAGATGATATCGAGATATTTATATTAGATGTAAATAATGGTCTTTATATTTTGAATATAAATGAATCTCAAACATATAATATGACAAATAAATAGCTCAAATTGTGTAAATCAAATGAGACTTATTTGTGGCATTGTCATCTAGGATGCATTAACAAGATTCGTATATCCACACTTTTGAAGAGTGGATACTAGGACGGATTTGAGTCTAATTCAAATGATGTCTACGAATCTAGTTTAATTAGGCAAAATGCCTAAAACACTTTTTACTTGGTAAAAGTGCAAGTGCCACCGATCTGTTAGCCCTCGTTCATGGTGACGTAAGTGGGCCCATGTCTAGCTAGGCTAGAGGCGTATATGAATGATTCGTAACCTCTAAGGATGTGGCATCGTGTTACGGTTATGTGTATCTTATGAAACACAAGTCAGAAATTTTTGAGTAATTCAAAAGGTTTCGTTACGGTAAAAGTATTAGAACATTACGGTCAGACCATAATGGACAATACTTAAACATATGAGTCGCTCTGAGCTACCAATTTCCTTCTGAGGATACACGCATTGAACAGTGTAATACTTATTTTGAATAAGGTTCCATAAAAACTGTTAGACAGACTTCAAATTAGATATGAACAAGAAATAAACTGGGTTTCTCATTCCTGAAGATTTGGGATTGCTGGGCATATATTTGGATGGTACCAAACTAGAACCCAAATCGGATAAGTGCCTATTTGTAGGTTGTCCTAGGGAAACCAAAGTATAATACTTATACAACTCACAAGAGAACAATGTAATTGTTACTCTCCATGCGGTTTTCCTAAGAGGAATTCCTATATGCAGTGGTAAGTGGGAGGAAAGTAAAACTCAATGAAAAATCGGAGTAATACTGTTCCAGGCACCGACTCCTTTACGGAACACAAATAGTTCATCAGGGATGAAACTGTACCATAATCTTCGAATACACAAGAACCGCATAGGTCGGAGAGAGTCAGCAAATAACCTGGGAGGTATGTGTTTCTGATCTCACCTCATGTAGACCTCAATCTTATTGAGGAAGACAAACTGGCTACGTATGAGGAAGTGACCGGCGTAAACACACACGTATAACGCAAGCATACGTATCGTTCAAGTAGTATAAAAAGTATCGATCCCACGAGGACTTAATACATAATCTATTAATTGTATGAGGTCAAATGATAATAGTATCTAACATGTTGATTGATTGATTTGAAATGGTGATGATTCTAAATTTAAAAAAACAAGTATATAAAATTGCACAAAAGTAGGTTTAAGAAAATTCAATATTAAAAACTATATAGGGTTGTGAATCTTTCTAATATCTTTTAAAAGATGAAGTGGTTATTTCATGTTTGTGTAATAAATCAGTTTACTAACCTGTAACACTAAATTATGCAAAAGCCTATGTCGATGATCAGACGCAAATACCCAGTTTAACCCAATTGAACCATATGTATATGTCAACCAAATTATTTGGATTCATTAAGTTTAAGTTCCAATTATGGCTACCCGCGCCCGACAGGTATATGTCTATCCTGTAAGGAAATCTATTAAAGGGTTATATATCCTCAAGGAAGATCGTGGGCTATTAAGTCTAAGGCTGAAACCTAAAATTCCTTTGTCAAGTTTATTTTAGATTTACCACATCAATCATATTGGTGATCAGACAACAAGAAGCATTAAGCTTAAGACTTAATAAGTAAACCCTTAAATTACCCAAACTATAAAATAACCCCTTATAAACCGGTGATATAAGAATTCATCACAACCCCAGATAACTAGCTTAGTTACGACACATATTTACGGGTAGTAAAAACTTAAATAAAATAAAAGACATAAAGTAAAATGTTGAAAAGTAAATTGCTGAAAAGTAAATGACGGAAATTAAATGCTTAAATTAAATACTGAAAATTAAATGATGAAAAGTAAATTGCTGAAAAGTAAATTGCTGAAAAGTAAAATGTTGAAAGTATATTGCTAAAAATTAAATAAAGTAAAATTACAATAAAAGAAAATACTAAGGTAAAATGATCCACTTTTATTACTTTTATTTTAGATATCTCCCTTAATATAATATATTAACTTTGCATGATAATTACCAACCAGCCATATAGGCAGTATCCAGATTAAGTCAAATTAAAAATTAATTACCAACCGACCAATCAGGCGGTATCCAGTTTAGTCAGTTAAAACCAATTTAAATAATTACCACTGACTAATATGACGGTATCCTCGTTAAGACAGGTTTTAAATAGTTTATATATTATAATTAAGGGAGATTAATCTGAATATTAGTAATAAAAGTTTTACCTTTTACCCCAGCAAAGGGGAGTTACCTCATTATTACTGAAAAGTAAAAACTGAAAATTAAAGAAAGAAAAATAATGTGCGTAAAAGTAAATTAGGGAAAGTAAAAACTGAAAAGTAAAGAAAGAAAAGTGCGAAAGCGGAAATTAATTACTGAAAGCTGTAAATAAAGAAACAAGATACAATCTTCTTATTATTTTTAAGGAATTCCTGTTGGTTTCTAATTAGGTCCCAAGATCCATCAAATAAGCATGAAAAACGCATGAATACATCAAAAGAGTAAGGCGGAATACATACTCACATTGAACGGTTTAAGATGCGAAGAAGAACACTTCATCTTCCTCCTTGTTGAAGCTCGGCAGTGGCCGTATGGAGCTGTGGGCTGCTCGGTTTTGCTGATTTTTGTCCCTCCATGAATCGGCCATTGATGAACACCATGGAAGCTCCAAGCATCAAGCTCCAAAATTGATTCCAAGCTCATGTGTTAGTTTCCCTATCACCTATGTATAACCCAACGTGTGCTAGCACTTCTTCATCTTCCTTTATTTTCGGTCAAACCGGAAATTTGAGGAAGAAATCGGCTCAAAGCCGTGAGAAGAGAAGGAGGGAAAAGAGAGGGAGAAGAAAAACGTAAAGGAGAAGAGTGGAGAGAGAAAATAAAAAGAAATGTAATAAGGTTTTTAGAATTTCCAAAATTAATTAAAACCATTTACCAAATTTCTTTTACTTTCCAATTACCAAAAAGTCAAAAAGCAAAAGCAAAAAACAATTAAATGCTTTTCAATTAACTCACATCAATCACTCAAATCAATCAATCAAATTGTCACATCACTCAAAGTGACATTTGATTTGACGCTTGATGTGACTAGCGATTTGACGCTTGATTTGACTTGCGTACCGCACTCGAATTCGAAATGCGAATGCGCTCGCAAATAATCCCGGGCTCGGGTTTGCTAATTCAAAATTAATGAATTTTCCATCACAACGCAATTAAACGATTACGCCTAGCAAAATCACTATTCACGTCGCTAACGAATTAATTCTAAATTAATTCGTTCGCCCGAATTAAAATATAATTTTAATTCCGCATCGAAATCCAATTTCGCATATACACAGAACCGTTTAAAGCCCTGGACGACCTCAACCAAAGTATATTGATTGTCGTAAGTATTAGTGGTGCAAGTCTCAGGTTAAGACAAATACACCTACCCTGATTGCAGACTCCCATAGACACATAGTCATACTACCAATGGGATTCCACAGGGGTCTATCCAGAGCGAAGCTGTTTCCCGTACCATCGGTAAAACACAACCTCCTATTACACTTGCATGAGTATCCTATACCCAAATATATGAGAACTATACTGTTGTGCCCTCACAACGTGCACAAGTGGAATACTAGTCTTTTACGTATTTATCGATGTCCAATCTCGATAATACTCTGACTAGGGATATTTAATGATTTATCCTACGTGGACTGATACTGTCTCATATCATTCTCCATCCAGGAACAAATCATATGGACCTCTCATCATTTATATATCTAGGTGATCTAATCACAAATGATAAGAGTGCAATCTCCTTGTCACATAGTTAATTTGTACAACAACATCGTGATCTGTACAAATAGTGACGCTATGGTTCATAATTGTCCAACCATCTCCAACTTGGCCTATAGCCAGTCACTCGAGTCTCTGACACCCGAACTATGTACGGTTGGCTCAAAATGCTGAGAAAAGGTTTTCGTCAGTGGATTTACATGATTATCATATGATGCGATTTATTCGATCATCACATCGCCACGATGTATGATCCGAACAAATCAGATGAATATCAAATAAGTATCTGGATCGTCGATGAGACCATTAATTCTTTAGCTTGTGCTGACGCCTAGCTCAGCTGCTAACAGAACTATATCTAATCTAATTAGATTTATTATCGACCCAAATGGCTTCTATTGTTGCCTCAGCGCAGCAGTAATAACCGCATTTGTTGTTTATTCGTTAACAATATCTTGCTTGGAAGATTTCCAGCTCACTGTTCCGTTATACTATTGTATAGTACCTTTGTTATGACTTATAGTCGTTATCATGAAAGCCAAGCTTTCACTGATTATATTATAGGAAAATCATTTCCAAGAAATGATATATCATCATTATTCAGGACATTCACTGTCAGTGCGCTCCCACTAACCTCCTTATATACACAATAATTATTTTCGTTTGAATTAAAAAATAAACTATTATGATTACATCAAAATGACAATTCCCAGAACCTAATGCTTGCTTCAATCCAAACATGGATAGAATAACCTGCAAACCTAGTTTTCTTGTTATGGTTCGACAAAACCGTCAGGATGTTGTGAACATTCTCCGAAAGGTTTCCGTTAAGGAAAACGGTTTTGGCATTCAGCTGCCACATTTCATGAATGAAACATGCAGCATCAGCAAGCATTATCCAAATGGATTTATCGTGGCAACAGGTAAAAGGTTCGTCGTAATCAACACAATGTTGATAACTCAACCTTTTCGCTACAAGCCTAGCTTAATACGATGTATGTTGCCATCCATGTATGTCTTCCTTGAAGACTTATTGTACAATAGGCACAATGCTTGCGGTACATCAACTAGTATTAAGCATAGTTGGTATACATGAAATCCACTTCGGAATTTATGGCACTTTGCCATAATAGGGAGTCGATACCTTGTATCACTTCCTCATACGTAGTCAGTTGGTATACCTCAATAAGATAGACATCCTTATGAGGAGAGATCAGAAACCCAAACCCCAGGTTGTTTTCTGATTCTCTCCGACCTACGCGGTTCTTGTGTATACGAATATTACTGGTAATAGTTTCATCCTTGATGAACTATTTATGTTCCATTAGAAATTGGTGCCTTGAACAGTATTACTCCGATTTTGATCGAGTTATACTATCCTCCCATTACCACAGCATTTCGGTATTCGTCTCAGGAAAACCGCATGTGTGCTAACAATCTAATTGTTCTCTCGTGAGTTGTATAAGTACAATACTTATTGTATCCCTATGATAACCTACATTCGGCACTTATCCAATTTGGGTTTTAGTTTGGTATTATCCAAACGTATGCCAAATATGTTATCTGTCAAACAGATTTTTATGGAACCTTATTCAAAATAAGTTCTGCACTGTTTTGCGTATCCGTTGAAGGAAATGGTAGCTTAGAGCGACTCATGATTAACCTTATCATGTCCAACAAAATTCGGTTAATCCTATTCGGACACACCGTCAAACTGACGTGTTCCGGGAGGAGTCCTCATTGAATGAATATTATACTCTTTCAATATATGAGAAACTTATTGCTTAAGTATTTTCATCATGGTCAACTGTGATGATTCAATACTTTAGCCGATCTGTTTGTCTATTTCGTGTCGAAACTCTAAAAGTTTCTGATTTGTGTTCTTCAAAAGAAACACATAACCATACGCGATACAACATCCGTAAAGGTCACAAAATATTCATATCCATATCTAGCCTAGCTAGACATGGGCCCACTTACTTCATTATGAACTAAGGATAATAGATCGGTGGCACTGGCACTTTTACCAAGTAAATAGTGTTTTAGGCACTTTGTCCAAGAAACTAGATTCGTAGTCTTTATTTGAATGAAATCAAATTAGTCCTGGTACCCGCTCTTCAAAAGTGTGGATATACGATTCTTGTTTAATAGTGTCCCTGGCAACTATGCCACATCCAAGTTTCTTAATTGATCAAATCAATTTGAGCTAATTGTTTGTCATGTTATATATTTGAGATATTATTTATATTCAAAATATAAATTCTGTTATTCACATATAATGTGTTTATCTCAATATAATCTTTATATAATAAAACACTTTAGTGTTCTAGAATATAAAGGTTCACCCGCAGAGGGTTAAAAACTGATATAGAGATAATGTATCTAGTCAAACTAGTTACATTATAACAATTTCCTAATTAGGTACACACCCGAGGGTAGTTCCTAAACATAGGTATCTGTGGTTAAAACAACGACTTTGTCCCGTTTCCAATTCGCATATTATCTCAATTGAAGTCAGTATCCTATTCAAACAGATTCTGAACATCAATACATATATTTTATGTACCACACTAAGTATTTAAAATCTAATTTTAATACTAGCTGTGAACATAATTATGACAATCATTTTTGAAGTCAGAGCCTTGCTCGTAATCAATTCCTTCTTGGATATGTCCTTTTTATCTTCCTATAAGATTATAATGATTTTGCCTTTGCCCTTTTCAACATTCCAGTAGCCTTCGGCCAAGCATCGGGTTTCTAGAATATCGAAGTAAGGTGCGCCTTGCGCTACTTGCCTTATTGCAAACTTTGACTTTATCTCCTTGAGATTAGTCATTAATTCTCCAAGAATTATTTATTGCAATTTTACTTCTAAAATCTAATTTTAGATTATAAAAATCCTTCAATTTCAGTATCATACTTTAAGAATATAATCTTTAGTTCTGATAAGAAATTAAGGAGTCTATTTGACAAGTATAATGGATTAAGCACTAAAGTCATCATTACTGAATATTCCAAATATCATGTTCCACTTATTTGCTTAACTCGGGCTTAGGTTAATATTTATTATTTTATCAAATAAAATAACTTATTAATTTCCAGGACCATCCTGAAATTTTATTCCGAATTTGAAAATTAAACCATTTAAACACATTTTCCCCATGATTATGTTTTAAATGTCAATCTTTCAATTTTATCTTGATTCTAATAGTCCAACTATTTAATCAACGATTTGTGGTACTATGTATTATATTGATTATTATAGTCCAACTATACAATCATATAATTTAAATTAATTAACCTCAATTACATTGATTACTATAATTCAATTATAAAATCAACTGTAAATCGAAATTAATTAATTCAAATATATTGATTACTATAATCCAATTATATAATCAACTATAATACAGTCCAACTGTTTATTAAAACACAATTTAAATATTAGTCCAACTAACATTTAATCTAATGATGAAATAATTTGAATGAGCGCGTATGGCGAGTAATTGAACGAATATTGCAAATTCAATTCTTGCCTCCCACTATTTTTCGGCGAGCCTCTAACCCTCTGTCGAGTACTCGGGAAACCGTTTTTCCTAGTGGGCTAGGATCCCGTTAAATATCAGACAATCTTGACTTTGGCCAACAAATTGTATGATAATTAACTAGGTAGATCTCTAAGATCAATTGGATCCAATCCAATTCCTAGATACGGTAGGGGGACGTCCAAGTCCGAAACATATATCTTATATATGCCAATACATCCAATGTATTACCTAACCTTTTTCCTCTGAATCAACTAAGCCTTGGCTTTGGCACAACAAACTTAGTGATCCCAGTCAAGCGCGACCATTGACCATGGAAAACTTCGTAATCAATGTCGATGGACAAGAAGTGGTCTTGACTTTGGTCAACAAACCATAACTTGGACAAGACACTGATATGGAACAAAGCCTTCGTGATTCAAACACATCTTCGACAGACAAAGGCCTTGACTTTGGCCAACAAACCAATGCCGTCTCGGATCTTGAGTGAGAATCACTCAATGGAAGGAAAGACGCTTAATATGAGCGAGGGTTTTTCGCGTGCAAATTGGTAACCAATTTATTATCTTTGTTAAGATCTCATCATCATACACCCTTAAACATGCATTCTAAACACATAATCAAGCGCATATGAATAAAATAATAATGATATGTGGATGGATATTTTACATTGATCCTAGATCAAATCTCTCATTCTCTCTCCCGCTAGCACATGTATTACTTCTACCCGTTATACTACACTTCTAAAGAAACCTCATTTACATTGAGGGGAATAGGTGAGAAGAGAATACAAAGAGTATAGAGGTGATAAGGATGGACACGCAGGTCCAATTAATAAATCAATTTATTACAATTTCCAAAATTGCCCCACCCGACTAATATCCATCTGATATATACATTATTCATGCATCGCAACCAATGTATTCATACAAGCATGTTATCAATCAATCTAATCCAATTAATTAATCTGATAATTAGTGATCATCCAATGTTCAAACAACGATTTGATTTTTGCGCGAGTCAAACTCGTTTTGCGAATAAGTACTCAAAGTACGAATTCTTGAATTAAATTAAACTACAACATTAAATCCAATTTAATATGCATTTAATTCTAATTCACTATTTAATTCCAAATTAAATATTACACTTTTATTAACGAACCTTACGACTTAAATTCCAAATTTAATCGCAACGGGTCTCAAAGCCCGATTAACATCTAATGTTTATGTAATTAAGTCCAATGGGCTTTAATTAATTTCTATAAGGCGTGGACTTTTGGTCAACTGAGTCAACCGATATCCAAAGTCAAATCTGGGAGTATTAACCCATAACCTAGAAATCAATCTTGGCCCATTAGGCCCAATTAAATAATTAAGGTCCATTAGGTCATAATTGGAATTTTGGATGCGGTTTTGGGCCCAATTGGATCCAACCAAATTGGCCTAAACCTAACTTGGTACAACCAAGCCCAAAAGCCCAATTACAACTTTAAGGCCCAATTTCCAAAAACAAGCCCAATTAATTGACTTATAAAATTCCAAATTCCATAATTAATTAACGTAAGGGTAATACACAATTAATCACCCAATTAACATTTCTAAAACATCAATTAGCATAATTAATCATGCACTTTAACAACAAATAGTGTCCAACACAATTCCATCAAAATCAAACCCAATTACATGCTTAAAGTCTCGGCAATTAGGGGTTTTTTCAATCTGATTCAGTTTCAATCCAATTGAATCCACAATCATCATTTCCCAAATCAATTCAACTCATCCAATGAATCAAAATAAAAAAACACAATGAATTTCAAAATCATCATTGAATTCGGCCAAGCCCTTTAATTTGGGGAAAATTATTCCAAATCAAAATTCAATCCAATTGAACATCAAAACAACATTACCCTATTGTTTTAAGTCATCCAATGATCAAACAAACAAAAAATCACCAAAATATTAGGGTCTCAATTTTCGGCCATGCCCAAAAATTTGGGGAAAAATGGATCCAATCCAATTTCATGAAATTGAACATACACAACTTCAATTAATCAATATACAAGCATACTTAATCAATCAATTCAACCAAATCATGCTTCAATTGATTTTAGCCAATTTCAAACCCTAACTTTTTCATGCTTGATCAAAGCTCATATTACCATTGTTGGTTTCTAATTAGGTCCCAAGATCCATCAAATAAGCATAAAAACGCATGAATACATCAAAGGAGTAAGGCGGAATACATACTCACATTGAACTGTTTGAGATGCGAAGAAGAACACTTCATCTTCCTCCTGTTGAAGCTCGGCAGTGGCCATATGGAGCAGTAGGCTGCTCGGTTTTGGCTGATTTTTGTCCTCTCCAAGAATCGGCCATTGATGAACACCATGGAAGCTCCAAGCTTCAAGCTCCAAAATTGATTCCAAGCTCATGTGTTAGTTTCCCTATCACCTATGTATAACCCAATGTGTGCTAGCACTCTTCATCTTACTTTATTTCGTCAAACCAGAAATTTGAGGAAGAATCGGCTCAAAGCCGTGAGAAGAGAAGGAGGGAAAAGAGAGGGAGAAGAAAAACGTAAAGGAGAAGAGTGGAGAGAAAATAAAAAGAAATTAAATAAGGTTTTTTATAATTTCCAAAATTAATTAAACCATTTACCAAATTCTTTTACTTTCCAATTACCAAAAAGTCAAAAAGCAAAAGCAAAAAACAATTAAATGCTTTTCAATTAACTCACATCAATCACTCAAATCAATAAATCAAATTGTCACATCACTTTAAAGTGACATTTGATTTGATGCTTGATGTGACTAGCGATTTGACGCTTGATTTGACCTGTGTGCCGCACTCGAATTCGAAATGCGAATGCGCTCGCAAATAATCTCGGGCTCGGGTTCGCTAATTCTAAATTAAGGAATTTTCCATCGCGACGCAATTAAACGATTACGCCTACCGAAATCACTATTCACATCGCTAAAAAAATTAATTCGTTCGCCCGAATTAAAATCTAATTTTAATTCGCGTCGAAATCCAATTTCGCATAATATATCGAATATATTATTTTATCGATTAATTCCAAATTAATCGTTCTCTCTCTATAATTAATATTTTATCCCAGATAAAATATCTCCGTAATTAATCCCAGATTAATTTTCTCTCTCTTCTAATTAATTCCAGATTAATTAAAGTGCGAGTCATACATCATCGGTGAATCTTCGGGAGCGACCCATGAGATCCCCGATATGTTGGCAGTAAATACGGTCGTCGGACTATCCAAACACGTAAGTACCTAGTACTACGTTTGTACCGATTTACAAGACAAGTTGGTTCTAGCAAAGCGCCATGCCTACCCAATTCTCCAGAAACATGCTTACAGGAATAAGCGATCTATATCAAGTGTAGTATACCGTAGTATTATGTATGTCGATCCAGTATCGGATGTTCACGTACTAGGCCTGGGGCTGGAATTGTGTCTGCCCCATACGAATCACATATCGGATGTCTGGCAACTAGTCTCTATAATCGGATATACATGACCTTGTCATAATATCCCGATAGCTCGAGCATTTAAGAGAACGAGTTCGTGTATCCTATGTGACCATCATCTCCATATGACTGGAGTGATACTTCCGTCTTAACATCACACCAACACACTACGATTCTCAATATACCCATAATTGGCGTACACAGAACCGGTTAAAGCCCTGGCCGACCTCAACCAAAGTATATTGATTGTCGTAAGTATTAGCGTGGTAAGTCTCAGGTTAAGACCAAATACAACCTACCCTGATGGCAGACTCCCATAGACACATAGTCATACTACCAATCGGATTCCGCAGGGGTCTATCCAGAGCGAAGCTGGTTCCCGTACCATCGGTAAAACACAACCTCCTATTAACACTTGCATGAGTATCCCATACCCAAATATATGAGAACTATGATGTTGTGCCCTCACAACGTGCACAAGTGTAATACTAGTCTTTTACGTATTTATCGATGTCCAATCTCGATAATACTCTGACTATGGATATTTAATGATTTATCCTACGTGGACTGATACTGTCTCATATCATTCTCCGTCCAGGAACAAATCATTGGGACCCTCATCTCATTTATATATTTAGGTGATCTAATCACAAATGATAAGAGTGCAATCTCCTTGTCACATAGTTAATTTGTACAATAACACCGTAATCTGTACAAATAGTGACGCTTGGGTCATAATTGTCCAACAATTCCTTAGAAGAAATATGAATTTACAAATGAATTCACGTCGCTAACAAATTAATTCTAATTAACTCGTTTGCCCAAATTAAAATCTAATTTTAATTCCACGTCGAAATCCAATTTTCGTATAAAATATCAATATATTATTGTATCGATTAATTCCAAATTAATCGTTCAATCTCTTTTATTAATTTTATCAGATAAAATATCTCCGCAATAATCCCAGATTAATTTTCTCTCTCATCTAATTAATCGTAGATTAATTAAGTGGCGAGTCATACGTCATCGGTGAATCTTCGGGAAGCGACCCATGAGATCCCCAGATATGTTGGCAGTAAATCCTGTCGTCAGACTATCCGAACACGTAAATACCTAGTACTAAGCGTTTATACCGATTTACAAGAAAGGTTGGCTTCTAGCAAAGCGCCATGCCTTCCCAATTCTCTAGAAATATCCTTACAGGAATACGGTGATCTATATCAGGCGTAGTATACGTAGTATTGCGTATCTCGATCCAGTAAGGCGGATGTCACGTGCAGGGCTTGGGGCTGGAAATGTGTCTGCCCCGTACGAAGCATATATCAGATCTCTGGTAACTAGTCTCTATAATCGGATAAACATGACCTAGTCAAATATCCCGATAGCTGCAGCATATAAGAGAACAAGTTTCATATCCTACGTGATCATCTTCTCCCTATTATACTGGAGTGATACTTCCCTTGACATCACACCAACACACTACACGATTCTCAATATACCCAGCAAAGGCGTACATAGAACCTGTTAAAGCCCGGATGACCTAAAACCAAAGTATATTGATTGTCGCAAGTATTAGCGGTGTAAGTCTCAGGTTAAGACCAAATACACATACCCTGATTCGGACTTCCATAGACACATAGTAATACTACTAATGGAATTCTGAGGGGTCTATCCAGAGCGAAGCTGTTTTCCGTACCATCGGTAAAACACAACCTCCTACTACACTTGCATGAGTATCCTATACCCAAATATATGAGAACTATGCCGTTATGCCCTCACAACCCGCACAAGTGTAATACTAGTCTATTCCGCATTATCGATGTCCAATCTCGATAGTACTACGACTAGTCATATGACAACGCGCAAAAGTGTAATACTAGTCTATTCCGCATATCATCTCAATCCAGGAACTAATCATATGGACCTTTCATCATTTATACATCTTGGTGATCTAATCACAAATGATAAAAGAGCAATTTGCTTTCACATAGTTAATTTGTACAACAACACCATGATCTTTACAAATAGTGACGCTATGGGTTATAACTGTCCAACAATCTCCCACTTGGCCTATAGCCAGTCACTCGAGTGTCCTACACCCGAACTATGTACGGTTCGCTCAAATTACTGAGGAAAGGCTTTCGTCAGCGGATTTGCATGACTATCATCTGATGCGATTTATTCGATCATCACATCGCCACGATGTATGATCCAAACGAATCAGATGAATATCGAAGTATATATCTGGATCGTTGATGAGACCATTAATTCTTTAGCCTACGCTGAAGCCTAGCTCAGCTGCTAACAGAACTATATCTAATCTAATTAGATTTATTATCGACCCAAATGGCTTCTATTGCTGCCTCAGCTGCAGCAATAATCCACGTTTGTTGTTTATTCGGTAACAATATCTTGCTTGGAAGATTTCTAGCTCACTGTTCCGTTATTCAAACTATATAGTACTGTTGTTACGACTTATAGTCGTTTTGTCGGTTAGGAAACTTGCAACGGTGAACCTAGTCATTTCAAGTTCCTTCTCCATAGTATAAGATAGCATCCTTAGTTCCTCTAAGATACTAAAGGATGTTCTTAACATCAATCCAATGACTATCACTTGGATTGGCCCGATTGTGACTCCATATGCTCAAAGCGTATGAGACACCAGGTCACGTACATTTATTTCAATGTACGATTTCTCGGAGAGTGCTAACAACTTAAATCTATCCCAGTAGATCTTTATTCCTAGAATAAAGGTTTTTCTCCCAAGAATTCTACGGAGAATTTTCATGAAAGCCAAGCTTTCACCGATTGTATTTGGGAATATCATTTCCAAGAAATGATGATAATCATTATTTAAGACATTCACTGTCAGTGCTCTCCACTAACCTCCTTATATACAAGAATAATTTTTGTTTGAATTAAATCATATACCATTATGATTACATCAAAACGATAGTTCCAAGAACGTAATGCTTGCTTCAATCCATACATGGATCGAAAACCTGCAAACCTTGTTTGCTAGTTTGGTACGACAAAACCGTCAGGATGTTATAAACATCCTCCAAAAGTTTTCTTTAAGGAAAGTGATTTTGACGTTCAGCTTCTCATATTTCATGAATAAAACATGCAGCAACAACAAGCATTATCCAAATGGATTTACCATGGCAACAGGTAAAAGGTTTCATCGTAATCGACACAATGTTGATAACGATACCTTTTCGCTACAAGCCTAGCATAGTACTTTGGTTTGTTGCCTTCCACGTATGTCTTCCTTGAAGACTTATAGTACCAATAGGCACAATACCTTGTGGTATATCAACTAGTATCCAAACGTAGTTGATATATATGGAATCCATTTTGGATATCATGGCACTTTGCAAAAAAATGGAGTCGATACCTTATATCACTTCCTCATACGTAGTCAATTGGTATTCCTCAATAAGATTGACATTTTTATGAGGTAAGATCAGAAACTCATACCCCAGGCTGTTTTCTGACTCTCTCCGACTTACGCGGTTCTTGTGTATTCGATGATTATTCGTATAGTTTCATCATTGATGAACTATTTGTGTTCCATTAAGTTTCGGTGCCTGGAATAGTATTACTCTGATTTTCATCGAGTTTTATTTCCTCCCACTTACCACTGCATATAGGTATTCCTCTTAGGAAAACCGCATGGTGAGCAACAATTACATGTCCTTTTATGAGTTGTATAAGTACTATACTTTGGTATCCCTAGGAACCTACAACTTGGCACTTATCTGATTTGGGTTCTGGTTTGGTATCATCCAAACATATGCCTAGCATACCCAAATCTTCAGGAATGAGAAAACCCGGTTTCTTTACTGTTCATATCTAATATGAGTCTGTCAAACAGATTTTTATGGAACCTTATTCCAAATAAGTTTTGCACTGTTAATGCGTATCTGTTGAAGGAAATGGTAGCTCAGAGCGACTCATGATTAACCTTATCATGTCTAACAAAATTCGGTTCTCCGTTCGGACACACCGTCAAACTGACGTGTTCCGGAGGAGTCCTCATTGAAAGAATATATACTCTTTCAAGTATTTGAGAAACTTATTGCTTAAGTATTTTCATCATGGTCTAATCATGGTGTTTAATACTTTAGCCGATCTGTTTGTCTATTTCGTGTCGAAACTGTAAAAGTTTCCGATTTGTGTTTCAAAAGAAACACATAACCATAACGCGATGCCACATCCGTAAATGTCACGAAACATTCATATCCACCTCTAGCCTAGCTAGATATAGGCCCACTTACTTCACTATGAATAAGGGCTAACAGATCGGTGGCATTAACACTTTTACCAAGTAAATGTGTTTTAGGCACTTTGCCCAATAAACTAGATTCGTAGACATTATTTGAATGGAATCAAATATGTCTTAGTATACACTCTTCGAAAGTTTGGATTATGAGTCTTGTTAATTGTGTCCCAGACAACAATGCCACATTTAAGTTTCTTCTGATCAAATCAGTTTTGAGCTATTTGTTTGTCATGTTATATGTTTGAGATTTATTTATATTCAAAATATAAATACTGTTATTCACATCTAATTGTTTATCTCAATATCATCTTTATATAAAAAACTTTAGTGTTATAGAATATAAAGGTATATCAGCAACGGATTAAACCCTGATATAGAGATAATGTTCTTAGTCAAACTAGTTACATTTTAACAGTTTCCTAATTTAAGTACACACCTAAACTTAGGTATCTATGGTTAAAACAGCAACTTTCGTCCTGTTTTCAATTCGCAGATTTATCTCATCTGAAGTCAGTATCCTGCTTATAGCAGATTCTGCACATCAGTAAATATTAATGTACCACACTCAGTATCTAAAATCCAATTTTAATACTAGTAGTGAACATGTTTATGACAAACATATTTGAAGTCAGAGCCTTGCCTGTCTTCAATTCCTTCATGTCTGCTTTGTCCAAACGGCAGTCACGCTTCTACGATCCCATTTGCCACAATTTAGGCAGACATTTTGGGATATGTCTTTTATCTTCCCAGAAGATTATAATGATTTTACCTTTGCCCTTTTACATACCCCAGAAGCCTTTGGCCAAGCCTTGGCCTTCTAGAGTGTCGAAGTAAGGTGCGACTTGCACTTCTTGCCTATTGTAAATTTTAGCTGTGACTCCTTGAGTATAGTCATTAACTCTCTAAGAGTTTACTATTGCAATTTAGTACTTCTAAAATCTAAGTATAGATTTATAAAGATCCTTCAATTTCATTATCATACTTAAGGATCTAATCCTTAGTTCTGATTAAGAAATTAAGGAGTCTATTTGGTAAGTTAATGGATTAAGCACTAAAGTTATCATCAATGAATATTCCAAATATCATGTTCACTTATTTGCTTAACTCATGGCTTAGGCCTAATATGTTATTTTATCAAATAAAGTAACTTATTATCCAATACCATCCTGAAATTTTATTCCCAATTTGAAAATTAAAGTCGTTCAAAAAACATTTTCACCCAGGATTATGTTTTAAACACCAATCTTTCAATTATCTTGATTATAATAGTCCAACTATTAAATCAACGATTTTAGGTACAATTCATTATAATGATTACTATAGTCCAAATATATAATCAACTATAATTAAATTGATTAAATTCAATTATATTGATTACTATAATCCAATTATAAAATCAACTATTAATTGAATAGTTTGAATACAGTCCAACTGTTTGTTAAAACAACATTAATTATTAGTCCAACTAATAAATTAACGTTACGACAAAATATTTGATATGAGCACATATGGAAAGTTACTAAACGAATATTGCAATTTTAATACTTGCCTCCCACTATTTTTCGGCGAGCCTCTAACCCTCTATTGAGTACTCGGGAAACCTTATTTCCTTGTGGGCTAGGATCTCATTAAATAACACACAATCTTGACTTTGGCCAACAAATTGTATGATAATTAACTAGGTAGATCTCTAAGATCAATTGGATCACATCCAATTCCTAGATCCAGCAAGTCCGAAACAAATATCTTATATATGCCAATATATCCAATATATTGCCTAACCTTTTTCCTATGAATCAACTAAGCCTTGGCTTTGGCACAACAAACTTAGTGATCCCAGTTAAGCGGAACCCATTGACCATGAAAGCTTCGTAATCAATGTCGATGGACAAGAAGTGATCTTGACTTTGGCCAACAAATCACAACTTGAACAAGACACCGATATGGAACAAAGCTCTCGTGATTCAAACACATCCTCGACAGAAAAGGTCTTGACTTTGGCCAACAAACCAATGCTAGTCTTAGATCTTGAGTAAGAATCACTCAATGGAAGGAAAAACGCTTAATATTTTGTGAGGGTTTTTCTCGTGCAAATTGGCAACCAATTTATTATCTTTGTTAAGGTCTCATCATCATACACCCTTAAACATGCATTCTAAAGACATAACAAGGCACTGTGGGGACACAGGATCTGGGGCGACGCATGCTGTCTCAGGCTCGCGGCCCGGTTGGGAGTACGGAGTAGCCACGGGGGACTAAACCGGAGAATAATGGAGTCGCCACCCGGTGTGAACCGGGAAAATGAGATTTAAGGCCGCACTCACCCCTCGCAAGGGAAGACCTCAAACCGTTGGGTTCAGAATGGTCCCTTACTTATGTCACTTGTAATGAAAGATTTGCGTAATAATTTAATCAGGCCTAAGTAACACTTATTTCCAAGAGTATCATGCTTCTAAATCCACATGCATGAAATTAATCATCACAACATACAACATCACATGGCAATCTCATGAACATATTCTCAATCATATGATATGGAAAACTAAGAACAACCTAATCATGCTTGGGTACTATCTCATGAATACATCGAATGGATAAATGCATGAATACAAATAATATGATTGACTACATAATGCAAGAGAGATCACCCAAGAGGCAATTATGCATGAAATATGATGAAACAGACTGAGTTCAGTGTGTGCGCGTTCGTGTAGCGTTCGTAAATGCGTTCGAATGGTAAACAGAAGGTTTGCGTTCGTGTAGCGTTTGATAACGCGTTCGAATGGATCCAGACCTGATGAAACAAAATGGATGCGCGTTTGAGTAGCGTTTGTAAAACACGTTCGAATGGGAAACAGAAGCTTCGCGTTCGTATAACGTTCGATAACGCGTTCGAACGGGAACAGACCTGATGCACAAAATGTGACGCAATACATACATAAAAAAACAAATAGCGAAATATGAAGCGCGGCGAAGCATCGTGGCGAAGGATTTTAACCTCTTCAATTAGAGGACCTTTCATCGCACTTAATAAGCCAATGCGCTTATCTCAATGCATATAAAAAATAAAGACAATAACCTTAGACTTCATGTACCCGATTGAACACATCTTACATTCAACCGAATATACGTTAATCAGCGCGGCAAAGCATCATGGTAAAGGATTTTAACCTCTTCAACCGAATATACTAAGCCCATGCGCTCGATCACATCATGCATACAAGAATAAAGACAATCATATCAAACTTAGTATATCTGATTGAACATATCTTATATCCAACCGAACACACATCAACCGGCACGGCAAAGCATTGTGGTAAAGGATTTTAACCCCTCTAAATATAGGACCTTTAATTCGACTTACTAAGCCCATGCGCTCGATTGTATCATACATACAAAAGTAACATGCAGAATTCAAATAACGAAAAATAAATAAATCAAAGCAACATAAAACAAAAGAATGTGCCGTTTACTCAAGTGGTACGTGGAGTTGTATCCCGAGTACAGATCATACTACTGTCCATTCGGAATAGGCTATGAAATTTATGTCCTGGTTTCCATCCAATATACCACAAGAGGCGACACATTTTCCATTTCATTCAAGCCACAACATGCATCCACAAACGACTCTCATGCGAATAGAATTCAATAAACAATCAAAAGATGAATATAAACTAATGAGAAAAGTGCACTCAGGTCCAACCTTTTAAATCACCTCTCGGATGTACGGTACACGATCGTCGGAAGGGTGGATGCTCCGCAAATCTTCCGGTTCACTGATCTCGTTCGTTGTCTTACTGTTTTGAGTCGTCGTTCTCCATCTTTTGCTGCTGCTTTTGACTCCGATTGCTGCCATTTTGCTACTGTTATGCTGCTGTATTTTAGTTACTGTTCTTGGGATGTTTTGGCTACTGTTTTGGGTGTGATTTTCAGTTGTGTTATGGTGTGGTTCGGGGGCTATTTTGATGAGGTAAAGGGGCTGTTCGGGATGTGTTTTGGTCAAGGCAATGAGGGTTCTTTGGTTTGTGATCTTCGGTTATTGAGAGTGAGGGAGAGTTGTGTCAATAAACTGGGGTGTTTCTTGTGTGTGTTGTGATTTTCGTGTGAGTTGTGTGTATCTTATGTGTATGAGCTAGGGGAGGCTTTTCTTGTATGAATGAGCTAGGGGAGTGCATGTCTTGGTTAGGGGTTGCTTATATAGAGAATGGCTAGGGCTACTCCTAGTCTCAAAAGGAAGGGATTTAATTTAGTGTTGAGCAAGGAAAGTCAAAGATTGAGGGGGGACAAATTTGGTTTAGATTAGGAAGTCAATATCTTTAATTTGTTATAATTGATTTTAATTAGGCATGACATCTTTTTAATTTAGTATGTGATTTTGTTTAGTTAGGAAGGAATCTTGTGTAATTGGTGGGTGAATATCTTAATTAAGGAATTAAAATATTTGATTGATTTCAATGTTTATTTTAATTTGGTATGTGATTTTTAGATTTGTTTTGATTTCACCATTTTTTAAATGTGTGTTTTAAGTGGGCTTGGGCGTGTGGGCCAAGGCTTGAGCGAATTGGGCTTAATGTGAGGCTAGCAGCAAAACCAGAATTACCGACACCGTTCGAACGCCTCCTCGAACGCGGCACGAACGTCTGCAATCTGTTTGGCGTTCGAACGTATACACGAACGCAGCACGAATGAAAACAGTGAACCTTATTTATTCTGATTTTCCCCTTCCGATGTCTGTTTTCCGTGACCTCCGTGACTTAAAAGGTAGTGTCTCCAAATGAGACTCATCATAGGGACTTATATGCAAAAATGCAGTGCCTACAATCGCCCCCACTTTGATGGGACTTGTGTAATGTGTAACAGTGAAAATCCTATCAAAGTTATGCAATGCATTTTCACTTACCTGGCTTGCCAGCTGCCACTTGACTTACCATGTGTTGAGTTGAGTTGATTTGTGGTGAGGTGCTGCGACCCCTGTATCATTCCCGAACCGTTCTCCATTTTTAGAGCGCCATTTTCGGCATTTTTTGTGTGTGTGCTCAATTTTGGAGCGCCATTTCCGGCATATGCTGTGTGTATTCCATTTTGGAACGCCATTTTCGGCATCTGTTGTGAGTGCTCCATTTTGGAGTGCCATTTTCGGTGTCTGTTGTGAATGCTCCATTTTGGAGTGCCATTTTCGGCGTCTGCTTTGTGTGCTCCATTTTGGGGTGCCATTTTCGGCATCTGTTGGTGTAGCGGTCTATTTCCGAACCATGTTGTGCGAGAATGTGGCTCATTTTTGAACTGTTATTTGATGAGATGGTCTTTGCCGCTACAAACCTGCGAACACAAAACAAACATTGCATGTATGGGATATGTATGCATGTATGCATGTATATGTATCATATTCCGATGGGTTAGGCCTTCCTTGGTCCATTTCTGAACCGTGCTCCATTTTCAGAGTGTCATTTTCGGCGAGATGAAATGATGGTCCATTTCGAACCGTGCTCCATTTTCGGAGTGCCCTTTTCGGCGAGATGTGATAATGGTCCATTTCCGAACCGTGCTCCATTTTCGGAGTGCCATTTTCGGCGAGATGAGATGATGGTCCATTTCGAACCGTGCTCCATTTTCGGAGTGTCATTTTCGGTGAGATGTGATAATGGTCCATTTCTGAACCGTTGCTTCATTTTTAGAGTGCCATTTTCGGCAAGTGATGAGATTATGGTCCATTTTAGAACTGTGCTCCATTTTTGGAGCGCCATTTTCGGCATCTGATGTATGTGCCCCATTTGTGGAGTGCCATTTTCGGCATCTGTTGTGTGTGCTCCATTTTGGAGCGCCATTTTCGGCGTCTGATATATATTGCATGGAGTGGATGTTGTGCCGTACCTGGCATGCTAAACCTCATACCCGAAGTGTCGCAGTTACGTCTCCGTACCTAGAGTGTCGTAGTGATATCTTTATACCCGGAGTACCGTACATGGCGTGCTAAACCTCGTACCCAAGGCGTCGCTGTAATATCTCCATACCCGGAGTGCCGTACCTGGCGTGCTAAACCTCATACCCGGAGGCGTCGTATTAATATCTCCATACCGAGAGTGCCGTACCTGGCTTACTAAACCTCATACCCAAGGCATCGCAGTAATATCTCCATAACCGGAGTGCCGTACCTGGCGTGCTAAACCTCATACCCAAGGCGTCGCAGTAATATCTCCATACCCGGAGTGCCGTACCCAGCAAAATTGATTTGATGTTAATGTGGGCCTCGCCCCCAAAGTGCCATACCCGGCTAGAGTGATGATGATAAGGATGTGGGGCTCGCCCCAGAGTGCCATACCCGGCCAGATTGATGTTGATAAGGATGTGGGGCTCACCCTCAGAGTGCCATACCCTGCCAGACTGATGCTGATAAGGATGTGGGCCTCGCCCCAGAGTGCCATACCCGGCCAGACTGATGCAGATAAGGATGTGGGCCTCGCCCCTAGAGTGCCCTACCCGGCCAGACTGATGCTAATAAGGATGTGGGCCTCGCCCCCAACTGATACTGATATGGGCTTCGCCCCCAGATTGATGCTGATGTGGGCATTGCCCTCAAACTGATGTGGGCCCTGCCCCCAAGCTGATACTAATGTGGGCCTCAGCCCTAAACTGATATTGATGTGGGCCTCGGCTATAAGCTGATATTGATGTGGGCCTCAGCCCTAAACTGATATTGATGTGGGCCTCGGCACTAAACTGATGCTGATGCGGGCCTCGCCTCAAGCTGATACTGATGTGGGCCTCGGCCCTGACTGATACTGATATGGGCCTCAGCCCCAGACTGATACTGATGAGGTGGTCCATTCTCGAACCAAGTTGAGGAGAGGTGGTCCATTCTCGGACCGTTTCGATGAGAGGTGGTCCATTCTCGAACCGTTACTGTGATGCGGTCCATTCCCGAACCTTGCTCCATTCTTGGAGTGCCATTCCCGGTTTGTTCATTCTCGAACTATGTTTCCATTCTTCGAGTGCCATTCCTGGCTTATTCATTCTCGAACTGTGTTTCCATTCTTGGAGTGCCATTCCCGGCTTGTTCATTCTCGAACTGTGTTTCCATTCTTGGAGTGCCATTCTTGGCTTGTTCATTCTTGAACTGTGTTTCCATTATTGGTGTGCCATTCTTGGCTTCACTGATTCTGATAATGATATGTGCCTCGCCCCCAGAGTGTCATATCCGGCAAAACTGATGTTGATAATGATGTGGGCCTCACCCCAAACTGGTACTGATGTGGGCTTCGCCCCCCAAACTGGTACTGATGTGGGTTTCGCCCCCCAAACTGGTACTGATGTGGGCTTCACCCATAGATTGATGCTGTTGTGGGCATTGCCCTCAAACTGATGTGGGCCTCGCCCCAACACTGTTACTGATGTGGGCCTCGCCCCAAACTAGTACTGATATGGGGCTCGCCCCCAGACTGATACTGCTGATATGGGCCTCGCCCCCAGACTGATACTGATGTGGGTCTCACCCCCAACTGATACTGATATGGGCCTCACCCCAGCTGTTACTGATGTGGGCCTCGGCCCTGTGATTCATTCCTGAAGACTGCTGACATTGTACTGTTGCTGCTTCTAGTTGGCTTGTATTTGACGCTTTCTCTTTTTTTTTCTCTGAAACCTGTTATTACAAAACAGAACAAACACGAAAAGGAATGCAGGATACGTTACGTGTATGCATGCATGCATGAATGAGTTTCCTATCCCGTTGGGTTAGGTCTTCTACAGGTACTCTTGGTGGCTGCTTGGTCTTTTGACAAGTCTGTCCTCTTCCCTAACCAATGGATATCTATGATGGCTTTCAAGACAAAATGGGGTTAACATGGTGCATGTATGCATGAGGCGCATGTGATGCAAGAAATATATCAACTCATTAAAATTTTCACACAAATCGGCCCACCATCATTTTAGAAGCTTTGGGCTAACTGTCATAGGAGTGAACTCTTCCCAGTTTAAATGGCCCAACGAGTTCATATCTCATGGCAACGAGCCCAATTAAATCCAAATGGTAATGTTCCGAACACAAGCACAAAGTGGCCCATCAATATTTAGAAGCCTTTGGCCCAATCGTCATAGGATACGTTCTTGTCCCAGTTTAAATGGCCCAACAAGCTCATATCTCATGACAAATGGTCCAAATGGATCCAAACGATGATGTTCCCAAACACAAGCATAAAAGAAAGATGATGCAAACATAAAACAATGATTTCTACAGAATGGCCCATCAACATTTCAGAAGCTTTGGGCCTAATGGTCATAATGTACGAACTCGCCCCACTTTAATTGGCCCAGCAAGTCCGCATTTCTGACAATGGTCCAACTGCATCCAAATGAGGATGGTCCACAAGCACATACTCAAGGAAATAATTGTTACTTTAACCATACAACCCCGGTCTATGGGTGGGTTCACAAGAGTGTAGAAAAAGGCTCTCATCGGCGAATGATGGCCCACAACTAGGTCTCCCCAATCCAGGGTTCGAGCGACCAAGTGAGCGCACCCTTTTTTATACACTAAAGTACGTGCCAATAAGCTATGGTGTGTGACTGACTGTCAAATGGATTTCCCGTTGCAGATTCCCTAGAGGGAGGGTGGAGCGAGGCTCTCTTAAGTACCCTATCCTCTTAGGGTCTTATCCCTTGGTGACAGGAATAAACAATGAGTCCTCCAAATTAGTCCATCACAATAGGCTAAGGGTAGATGGCCATATAGGTGCCTTCACAACTTTTCCTTCTAGGAAGGTAGTGAATGAAGAAAGACACCAAACCATTATCTAGCCTCAAGATGCCCTTGATTAAACCCTCATTTTATCCACTATAGACATGGTCAATTAGAACATAAATCCAAACATTACAAGACAATATTTCGGGGCCGATTCTCTATCACCAGTGGAGTCACCAGACTGTGGGGACACATGATCTGGGGCGACGCATGCTGTCCCGGGCTCGCGGCCCGGTTGGGAGTACGAAGAAGCCACGTGGGACTAAACCGAAGAATAATGGAGTCGCCACCCGGTGTGAACCGGGAAAATGAGATTTAAGGCCGCACTCACCCCTCGCAATGGAAGACCTCAAACCGTTGGATTCAGAATGGTCCCTTACTTATGTCACTTGTAATGAAAGGATTTGCGTAATAATTTAATCAGGCCTAAGTAACACTTATTTCCAAGAGTATCATGCTTCTAAATCCACATGCATGAAATTAATCATCACAACATACAACATCACATGGCAATCTCATGAACATATTCTCAATCATATGATATGGAAAACTAAGAACAACCTAATCATGCTTGGGTACTATCTCATGAATACATCGAATGGATAAATGCAGGAATACAAATAATATGATTGACTACATAATGCAAGAGAGATCACCCAAGAGGGAATTATGCATGAAATATGATAAGACAGACTCAGTTCAGTGTGCGCGCGTTCGTGTAGCATTCGTAAATGCATTCGAACGGTAAACAAAAGGTTCGCGTTCGTGTAGCGTTTGATAACGCGTTCGAACGGATCCAGAACTGATGAAACAAAATGCATGCGCGTTCGAGTAGCGTTTGTAAAATGCGTTCGAACGGGAAATAGAAGGTTTGCGTTCGTATAGCGTTCGATAACGCGTTCGAACGGGAACCGACCTGATGCACAAAATGTGACGTAATACATACATAAAAAAGCAAATAGCGAAATACGAAGCGCGGCGAAGCATCGTGGCGAAGGATTTTAACCTCTTCAATTAGAGGACCTTTCATCGCACTTACTAAGCCCATGCGTTTATCTCAATCCATATAAAAAATAAAGACAATAACCTTAGACTTCATGTACCCGATTGAACACATCTTACATTCAACCGAATATACGTTAATCGGTGCGAAAAAGCATCATGGTAAAGGATTTTAACCTCTTCAACCGAATATACTAAGCCCATGCGCTCGATCACATCTGCATACAAGAATAAAGACAATCATATCAAACTTAGTATATCCGATTGAACATATCTTATATCCAACCGAACACACATCAACCGGCGCGGCAAAGCATTGTGGTAAAGGATTTTAACCCCTCCAAATAGGGGACCTTTAATCCGACTTACTAAGCCCATGCGCTCGATTATATCATACATACAAAAGTAACATACAGAATTCAAATAACGAAAAATAAATAAATCAAAGCAACATAAAACAAAAGAATGTTCTATTAACTCAAGTGGTATGTGGAGTTGTATCCCAAGTACAGATCATACTACCGTCCATTCGGAATCGGCTATGAAATTTATGTCCGGGTTTCCATCCTATATACTACAAGAGGCGACACATTTTTCATTTCATTCAAGCCACAACATGCATCCACAAACGACTCTCATGCGAATAGAATTCAATAAACAATCAAAAGATGAATGTAAACTAATGAGAAAAGTGCCATCAGGTCTAACCTTTTAAATCACCTCTCGGATGTACGGTACACGATCATCGGAAGGGTGGATGCTCCGTAACTCTTCCGGTTCACTGGTTCACTGCTCTCGTTCGTTGTCTTACAGTTTGGAGTCGTCGTTCTCTGTCTTTTGCTACTGCTTTTGACTCTGATTCGCTGCCGTTTTGCTACTGATCTGCTGGTGTATTTTAGTTACTGTTCTTGGGATGTTATGGGTACTGTTTTGGGTGTGATTTTCGGTGGTGTTATGGTATGGTTCGGGGGCTGTTTTGATGAGGTAAAGGGGCACTTCGGGATGTGTTTTGGTCAAAGCAATGAGGGTTCTTTGGTTTGTGATCTTCGGTTATTGAGAGTGAGGGAAAGTTGTGTCAATAAGCTTGGGTGTTTCTTGTGTGTGTTGTGATTTTCGTGTGAGTTGTGTGTATCTTATGTGTATGAGCTAGGGGAGGCTTTTCTTGTATGACTGAGCTAGGGGAGTGCATGTCTTGGTTATGGGTTGTTTAAATAGAGAATGGCTAGGGCTACTTCTTGTCTCACAAGGAAGGGATTTGATTTAGTGTTGAGCAAGGAAAGTCAAAGATTGATGGGGGACAAATTTGGTTTAGATTAAGAAGTCAATATCTTTAATTTGTTATAATTGATTTTAATTAGGCATGACATCTTTTTAATTTAGTATGTGATTTTGTTTAGTTAGGAAGGAATCTTGTGTAATTGGTTGGTGAATATCTTAATTAAGGAATTAAAATATTTGATTGAACTCAATGTTTATTTTAATTTGGTATGTGATTTTTAGATTTGTTTTGATTTCACCATGTGTTAAATGTGTGTTTTAAGTGGGCTTGGGCGTGTGGGCCAAGGCTTGAGCGAATTGGGCTTAATGTGAGGCTAGCAGCAAAACCAGAATTACCGACACTGTTCGAACGCGGCACGAACGCCCGCAATCCGTTTGGCGTTCGAATGTATAGACGAACGCAGCACGAACGAAAACTGTGAACCTTGTTTATTCTGAATTTCCCCTTCCGATGTCCGTTTTCCGAGACCTCCGTGACTTAAAAAGTAGTGTCTCCAAATGAGACTCATCATAAGGACTTATATGCAAAAATACAGTGCCTACAGGCGCATATAAATAAATAATAATGATATGCGGATGGATTCCTTACACATTGATCCTAGATCAAATCTCTCACTTTCCTCTCTCCCACTAGCACAAGTATTACTTCTACCCGTACATAACACTTCTAAAGAAACCTCATTTACACGCAGGTCCAATTAATAATTATAAATTTATTACAATAGGCACAATACCTTGTGGTATATCAACTAGTATCCAAACTTAGTTGATATATATGGAATCCATTTCATATATCATGGCACTTTGCCATAAAATGGAGTCGATACCTTATATCACTTCCTCATACGTAGTCAATTGGTATTCCTCAATAAGATTGACATTTTTATGAGGTAAGATCAGAAACTCATACCCAAGGTTGTTTTCTGACTCTCTCCGACTTACGCGGTTCTTGTGTATTCGATGATTATTCGTATAGTTTCATCATTGATGAACTATTTTTGTTCCATTAACATTTGGTGCCTGGAATAGTATTACTCTGATTTTCATCGAGTTTATTTTCCTCCCACTTACCACTGCATATAGGTATTCCTCTTAGGAAAACCGCATGGTGAGCAACAATTACATGGTCCTTTTATGAGTTGTATAAGTACTATACTTTGGTATCCCTAGGATAACCTACAACTTGGCACTTATCTGATTTGGGTTCTGGTTTGGTATCATCCAAACATATGCCTAGCATAGCCAAATCTTCAGGAATGAGAGAAACCCGGTTTCTTTACTGTTCATATCTAATATGACGTCTGTCAAACAGATTTTTATGGAACCTTATTCCAAATAAGTTTTGCACTGTTAATGTGTATCTGTTGAAGGAAATGGTAGCTCAGAGCGACTCATGATTAACCTTATCATGTCAAACAAAATTCGGTTTCTCCGTTCGGACACACCGTCAAACTGACGTGTTCCCGGAGGAGTCCTCATTGAAAGAATATTATACTCTTTCAAGTATTTGAGAAACTTATTGCTTAAGTATTTTCATCATGGTCTAATCATGGTGTTTAATACTTTAGCCGATCTGTTTGTCTATTTCGTGTCGAAACTGTAAAAGTTTCCGATTTGTGTTTCAAAAGAGACACATAACCATAACGCGATGCCACATCCGTAAATGTCACGAAACATTCATATCCACCTCTAGCCTAGCTAGATATAGGCCCACTTACTTCACTATGAATAAGGGCTAACAGATCGGTGGCATTAACACTTTTACCAAGTAAATAGTGTTTTAGGCACTTTGCCCAATAAACTAGATTCGTAGACATTATTTGAATGGAATCAAATATGTCCTAGTATACACTCTTCGAAAGTTTGGATTTATGAGTCTTGTTTAATTGTGTCCCAGACAACAATGCCACATTTAAGTTTCTTCTGATCAAATCAGTTTTGAGCTATTTGTTTGTCATGTTATATGTTTGAGATTTATTTATATTCAAAATATAAATAATGTTATTCACATCTAATTTGTTTATCTCAATATCATCTTTATATAATAAAATATTTTAGTGTTATAGAATATAAAGGTATATCAGCAACGGATTAAACCCTGATATAGAGATAATGTTCTTAGTCAAACTAGTTACATTTTTAACAGTTTCCTAATTTAAGTACACACCTAAACTTAGGTATCTATGGTTAAAACAGCAACTCTTCCTGTTTTCAATTCGCAGATTTATCTCATCTGAAGTCAATATCCTGCTTATAGCAGATTCTGCACATCAGTAAATATTAATGTACCACACTCAGTATCTAAAATCCAATTTTAATACTAGTAGTGAACATGTTTATGACAAACATATTTGAAGTCATAGCCTTGCCTGTCTTCAATTCCTTCATGTCTGCTTTGTCCAAACAGCAGTCACGCTTCTACGAACCCGTTTGCCACAATTTAGGCAGACATTTTGGGATATGTCCTTTATCTTCCCAGAAGATTATAATGATTTTACCTTTGCCCTTTTACATACCCCAGAAGCCTTTGGCCAAGCCTTGGCCTTCTAGAGTGTCGAAGTAAGGTGCGACTTGCTCTTCTTGCCTTATTGTAAATTTTAGCTGTGACTCCTTGAGTATAGCCATTAACTCTCTAAGAGTTTACTATTGCAATTTTAGTACTTCTAAAATCTAAGTATAGATTTATAAAGATCCTTCAATTTCATTATCATACTTTAAGGATCTAATCCTTAGTTCTGATTAAGAAATTAAGGAGTATATTTGGTAAGTTTAATGGATTAAGCACTAAAGTTATCATCACATTAATTATTAGTCCAACTAATAAATTAACGTTACGACGAAATATTTGATATGAGCGCATATGGAAAGTTACTAAACGAATATTGTAATTTTAATACTTGCCTCCCACTATTTTTCGACGAGCCTCTAACCCTCTGTTGAGTACTCGGGAAACCTTATTTCCTAGTGGGCTAGGATCCCGTTAAATAACACACAATCTTGACTTTAGCCAACAAATTGTATGATAATTAACTAGGTAGATCTCTAAGATCAATTGGATCACATCCAATTCCTAGATCCAGCTAGTCCGAAACATATATCTTATATATGCCAATATATCCAATATATTGCCTAACCTTTTTCCTCTGAATCAACTAAGCCTTGGCTTTGGCACAACAAAATTAGTGATCTCAGTTAAGCGGAACCCATTGACCATGGAAAGCTTCGTAATCAATGTCGATTGACAAGAAGTGATCTTGACTTTGGCCAACAAATCACAACTTGAACAAGACACCGATATGGAACAAAGCTCTCGTGATTCAAACACATCCTCGACGGAAAAAGGTCTTGACTTTGTCCAACAAACCAATGCCAGTCTTAGATCTTGAGTATGAATCACTCAATGGAAGGAAAAACGCTTAATATTTTATGAGGGTTTTTCTCGTGCAAATTGGCAACCAATTTATTATCTTTGTTAAGGTCTCATCATCATACACCCTTAAACATGCATTCTAAACATATAATAAGGCACTGTGGGGACACAGGATCTGGGATGACGCATGCTGTCCCGGGGTCGCGGCCCGGTTGGGAGTACGGAGTAGCCACGGGGGACTAAACCGGAGAATAATGGAGTCGCCACCCGTTGTGAACCGGGAAAATGAGATTTAAGGCCGCACTCTCCCCTCGCAAGGAAGACCTCAAACCGTTGGGTTCAGAATGGTCCCTTACTTATGTCACTTGTAATGAAAGGATTTGCGTAATAATTAATCAGGCCTAAGTAACACTTATTTCCAAGAGTATCATGCTTCTAAATCCACATGCATGAAATTAATCATCACAACATACAACATCACATTGCAATCTCATGAACATATTCTCAATAATATGATATGGAAAACTAAGAACAACCTAATCATGCTTGGGTACTATCTCATGAATACATCGAATGGATAAATGCATGGATACAAATAATATGATTGACTACATAATGCAAGAGAGATCACCCAAGAGCAATTATGCATGAAATATGATGAGACAGACTCAGTTCAGTGTGTGCGCGTTCGTGTAGCGTTCGTAAATGCGTTCGAATGGTAAACAGAAGGTTCGCGTTCGTGTAGCGTTTGATAACAAGTTCGAACGGATCCAGACCTGATGAAACAAAATGGATGCGAGTTTGAGTAGCGTTTGTAAAACGTGTTCGAACGGGAAACAGAAGCTTCGCGTTCGTATAGCGTTCGATAACGCGTTCGAACGGGAACAGACCTGATGCACAAAATGTGACGCAATACATACATAAAAAAGCAAATAGCGAAATATGAAGTGCGGCGAAGCATCATGGCGAAGGATTTTAACCTCTTCAATTAGATGACCTTTCATCGCACTTAATAAGCCCATGCGCTTATCTCAATGCATATAAAAAATAAAGACAATAACCTTAGACTTCATGTACCCGATTGAACACCATCTTACATTCAACCGAATATACGTTAATCAGCGCGGCAAAGCATCATGGTAAAGGATTTTAACCTCTTCAACCGAATATACTAAGCCCATGCGCTCGATCACATCATGCATACAAGAATAAAGACAATCATATCAAACTTAGTATATCTGATTGAACATATCTTATATCCAACCGAACACACATCAACCGGCACGGCAAAGCATTGTGGTAAAGGATTTTAACCCCTCCAAATGTGGGACCTTTAATCCGACTTACTAAGCCCATGCGCTCGATTGTATCATACATACAAAAGTAACATGCATAATTCAAATAACGAAAAATAAATAAATCAAAGCAACATAAAACAAAAGAATGTGCCGTTTACTCAAGTGGTACGTGGAGTTGTATCCCGAGTATAGATCATACTACTGTCCATTCGGAATAGGCTATGAAATTTATGTCCGGGTTTCCATCCTATATACCACAAGAGGCGACACATTTTCCATTTCATTCAAGCCACAACATGCATCCACAAACGACTCTCATGCGAATAGAATTCAATAAACAATCAAAAGATGAATATAAACTAATGAGAAAAGTGCACTCAGGTCTAACCTTTTAAATCACCTCTCGGATGTACGGTACACGATCGTCGGAAGGGTGGATGCTCCGCAACTCTTCCGGTTCACTGGTTCACTGATCTCGTTCTTCATCTTTTGCTGCTGCTTTTGACTCCGATTCACTGCCGTTTTGCTACTGTTCTGTTGCTGTATTTTAGTTACTGTTCTTGGGATGTTTTGTCTACTGTTTTGGGTGTGATTTTCGGTGGTGTTATGGTGTTGTTCGGGGGCTATTTTGATGAGGTAAATGGGCTGTTCGAGATGTGTTTTGGTCAAGGCAATGAGGGTTCTTTGGTTTGTGATCTTCGGTTATTGAGAGTGAGGGAGAGTTGTGTCAATAAACTTGGGTGTTTCTTGTGTGTGTTGTGATTTTCGTGTGACTTGTGTGTATCTTATGTGTATGAGCTAGGGGAGGCTTTTCTTGTATGAATGAGCTAGGGGAGTGCTGATGAGTGGTATTTCTATCACTATTTCCAACTCATTTAACTTAATATTTTGTATAGTTTCTTGAGTTTTATGAATGTTTTGATGTATTTTGTGATATTTTGCAGATAAATAAAGTTTCAGGACATTCTGGAGGTGTTTTGGGGCAAAATGGACAAAACTGGACAAAAAGGGCAAAATCGTCATTTCAGCGTCGCGCCGCCCAGACCTTCAGCGTCGCGACGCCCAGCGTGCGCCGAATCTGCTAAAATGCGCCGGGTCCACAAATCAGAATCTGAGAAAAGTTGACTTTGCTAACGTGCGCCGTGCCACGTGTCACCATCACAACGGAGATGCTAAAATGCGTCGTGCCACGTGTCGAAATCTCATTGCTTGGACGGCCACCGCCCCACGTGTCATCCTACATGTCGCCACATCATCTTCCACATCAGCCGCCACGTCAGCAAGTCAACCGAGTCAATATGCCACGTCAGCAACAGCCAATCTCAGCGCGACACGTGTCAACCTCTCATTCGTCTGACGGCCACCGCCCCACGTGTCGCCACGTCGCCTTCCACATCATCAGAGTGACGCAAGCAATGATGTCATGAACAGTTGACACGTCATCGTGACGCAAGCAATGACGTCATGAACAGTGCCACGTCATCGGATAAGATTCTGAGCCAGCCAACCAGCGCGTGACACGTGTCCTACTGTACCCAGCGTCGCGACGCTAGTAGTGCAATTTGGGCGGCGCGACGCTGGAGCCTTATCCGAGCCTATAAATAGAGATCGAATTTTCATAATTCAGTGTACCATTCTCTCTCACTTCTTAGTTCTAAATTGAGAGTTTCTCTCTCTAGTTCTTTAAATTCAAGTTTTGTAATTTCTTTTTAATAGTAATAATAATTTACTTTCTTATTTTACGTTTCGTTTATACTACTCATAATGAGGAGGTAACGTCCCTTGTTAGGGTAAAAGGTAATTCTTTTACTTTTACTTCTTAGATTATTCTCCATAATTATAATATATTCAAGATTTAAATTGACTTAATCAGGATACCGCGAGATTGGTCGGTGGGTAATAAAATTCATATTCCGCCTTTATGGCTGGTTGTTTTCATATTCCGCCTTTATGGCTGGTTATTTCACTCCGCCTATATGGCTGGTTTATATTAATGAGATTCCGCCTTTATGGCTGGTTGTTTTCATATTCCGCCTTTATGGCTGGTTGTTTTTTTAACTGATTAAATCAATATACCGCCTATATGGCTGGTTAATAATATTTTGCAAAGCTTATATTATATTATGGGAGAAATCTAATTAGTATTAGTAGAAGTAATTCCTTTTATCTTAGCAATTTTATTTTATTTCACTTTCAGCATTTATTTTACCGCATTCACTTTATGCAATTTTATTATAACTCTTTTAAAGTTTAAGCCCTAGTTATGTGTCATAACTAAGTTAGTATCTAGGGTTGTGATAAAATCAATATCACGGGTTTTATAAGGGTTAGATTATAATTTGGGTAATATAAAGAAATATTTATTGAGTCTTAATCTTAATGCTCTTTAATTAACTGGCCATTAATTAAATTGATTAGGTAAACTTAAATGAACTAGACATAGGGATTTTAAGTTTAAGACCTTAGACTCAATAGCCCACGATCTTCCTTAAGGATAGATAACCCTTTTAATAGATTTCCTTACAGGATAGGAATATACCTGTCGGGCGAGGGTAGCCATAATTGGAATTAATCTTAATGAATCTAGGTAATTTGGTTGACATAGACATATGGTTTCAATTGGATTATACTAGGTATTTGTAATTGACCATCGGAAGAGGCTTTTACATAAATTAGTGTTCCAGGTAAATCAATATATTACCCAACTATAAAATAACCACTTTATCTTTAAATAATATTGGAATAAATCACAACCCTAGATAGTTTTTAATATTGAATTTTCTTAAAATCTACCTTCAAACAATTTCATTTACTTGTCTTTAAATTTAGAATTGTCGCTATTTCAAATCAAATTAAACAAACTGTTAGATACTAGTAATCATTTAACCTCATTAAATTAATAACTTAGGTATTAAGTCCTCGTGGGATCGATACTTTTTATACTACTTGAACGATACGTACGCTTGCGTTATACGTGTGTGTTTACGCCGGTCAAGTTTTTGGCGCCGTTGCCGGGGATTTATTTATCTTTTATTATTAGTTTAGGGTTAGATACTTTTACTTGTATCTAATTTCTTTTTACTTATTGTTTTTGTTTTCTTGTATTTCAGGTTCTCATAATCTTCATGAGACGAACTAGAAGCTTTGAACTACGACCGTTTGACCCAGAAATTGAAAGAACCATCAGACAGTTGAGAAGGGAAAGGCGAGAAGCCCAAGAAGCTTTAGTCAACATGGAACCTGAACCTTTGGAGGTTGCACACCAATTCCCATTCGAGACAGAACCATTCGGTGGTTGATAGACTCATATCTTGCATTGTACTCCCTCCATTACCAGCAAATGCAGGTGACATCAAAACTTGCATTCAGATGATACAACAATCAGTTCAGTTTGGGGGAAATGCAACTGAAGATCCTAATGCCCACATCAGTAACTTCCTGGAAGTTTGCGGTACTTTCAATTACAACCGAGAAGCTGAAGAAGCAATGCGACTGCGTGTCTTCCCATACTCCTTGAAGGACAAAGCTAAAGCCTGGCTACATTCATTACCAGCAGGTTCTATCACAACATGGAACACCTTAGCCACCAAATTTCTTGCAAAGTATTTTCCACCAGCCAGAACGGAACGGAAAGCTGAGGAATGACATCACATCCTTTGTGCAACAAGACTCCGAAACTCTCTACGAAGCTTGGGAAGGTACAAAGACTTACTCCGGAAATGTCCACACCATGAAATTCCAAAATGGCTTCAAGTCCAAACATTTTACAATGGGCTTTCTGGAATAATGAGAACCACAATTGATGCTGCTGCTGGAGGAGCTTTAATGGCAAAAGGAGAAGATCAGCCTGGGAACTAATTGAAGAAGGAAATGGCCACAACAACTCTTTATGGCCAACTGAAAGAAGTTTGATTCAAAGAATTGCAGGAATATATGAGGTTGGAGCTAATACAGCAGTCAACACCAAGCTAGATCAGATATGCAAATTCATGGAAACTCTTACCACTGGATCCACAAGTTCACCATATGGAGGAGCACCATAATCAAATCAAATAACTTAAGAAACGGTGAATTATGTCAACAATTTCAAAGGCAGGGGAACAATCCATATTCCAACACCTACAACCCAGGGTGGAGGAATCATCCCAATTTTCATGGAGCAACAATTCAGGTCAACAGCAAAAAGAACTCCACCACCTGGATTCCAGCAACAGAATAAAGGCCAGGAGCAGACCAATGAACCAGTGATGGCAGAGATGCTTGCTCATTAAAAAGATATGGAGCTATGATTCAGAGCCAATCAGCTTCCATCAAAGCACTGGAGAATCAAATCGGCCAACTGGCCAATGCTCAGAGTTTACAGACCACCAGGTAATCTTCCTAGCAATACAGAACCAAACCACGGAACGAGGAAAGAGGCACATGTCAAGCAATTACTTAAAGAGTGGTACTGAGATCAACAAAGATGTTGGAGTCAAAAACAGCTGCTGAAGAAGTTCCAAAAGAAGCTAAACAACAGATGGAGGAAAAAGAAGCAAAGGAAAAAGAAAAAAAGAACAGATCACTCCACCACCACATTTCCTCAGCGTCTTCAGAAAACAAACTGGACAAAAAATTTGCTCGTTCTTGGAGATTTCCAAAAAGCTGCACATAAACATCCCATTTGCAGAAGCCTTGGAACAAATGCCCAGCTATGTAAATTCATGAAAGATATTCTTTCACGAAAAGCAGAGATTGGGAGATTACGAGACAGTAGCTTTAACAGAAGAATGCAGCGCCATCATTCAAAGGAAGCTTCCCCAAATTGAAAGATCCTGGCAGTTCACAGTTCCATGCTCAATTGGAGAACAATATATCGGTAAGGCTTTTTGTGATTTAGGTTGCCAGTGTTAATTTAATGGCTTTTTTTCTATTTACAGAAACTAACAAATTGGAGAAGCAATGCTACCCTCGATATCTTTGCAACTTGCTGATCGATCGAACACTAGCATTTCGAAGAGGAGTTGTTGAAAATGTGCTGGTCAAAGTTGACAAACTCATCCTTCAAGCAGACTTCATCATCCTTGACATGGAAGAAGATAAGAAGTACCCATCATTCTTGGGAGACCATTTTTGGCTACAGGTAAACTGTGATTGATGTTCAAAAAGGAGAAACTAACCATGAAAGTGCAGGACCAAGAAGTGACCTTTAATGTTTTCAAAGCTATGAAATTTTCGAGCGATGAAAAAGAAGAAGAAGAATGCTTCAGAGTTGATGTATTGATAGTATCATTCAGGATACTCAGCCAAATCCCACTGATTACACTTGAGGCTTGTATCAACAATATGATTGACAGCGAGCTAGATGCTGAAATCCTAGAATGTATCAACTACCTCGACAACCCATTTCGTTTCAAGTAAACACAACAATTGAAAGTTTGGAACTACCAAAGAAAGATCGGATCAAGCCTTCGATTGAAGAAGAACCCACCACAGTTAGAGCTAAAGTTACTTCCGAGCCATCTCAGGTATGCATTTCTTGGTAACTCTTTGAATTACCTGTTATTATTTCTTCTTCACTCACTTAAACAGAAGAAGCAGGAAGAAAAATTGCTGAAAGTGATACGAGAACACAAAAGAAGCCATTGCTGGACTATAGCAGACATTCGAGCATTAGTCCATCATTTTGCATGCACAAGATCCTGATGAACGATGAGTACAAACCCACAGTGGAGCATCAACGGAGACTCAATCCAATCATGAAGGAAGTTGTG
>SKCR01005138.1:0-121977 GCA_019454045.1 Zanthoxylum bungeanum | reverse complement strand
ACAAAATTATTATTAGCGATCAAATAACGTCCACTCAAAAAATTAGAGCTTCAAATTCAATACCTCTTTAGCTCTTCAACATCACCCTCTGTCAATTTGTTTGTCATGTCCACTGATAGTTATTTTTAGGAGGGGCTAAAAAAAAAGAGAAGAAAATTCAAAAAACAGTAGCAAATTTTTTCAGTTCTTAATTAAAAAGCAAAAAAAAAACAAATTAGTTAATTTTTTTAACTAAACAAAACTGAACGGAAATAACCGAATAATTAGATTTTATCTAATTTTGAATTCTAATTATATTATATTTTATATTTGTTGTATTATTATTTTATTTAGTGTTTAATGATATTTAAATTTATGAAATATTTACGATTTTTTTTTTACGATTCTTTTCATTTTCCTATCATTTATTCGAAGAGCCCAGTGGCAACCTATGATCCTTTGAAGCTAAATAATATATTGTCAAAGTGAATGAATTGAATCATTCAATTTAAGTGGTCCAGGATAAGAAGAAAGAATTCACTTAAAAATTTTCAAGCAAACAAATATCTACGTGGCAATTATAAAAAAGAAAAGGTCGTATTAAAAAAAAATATTTATATTTAGTGGGTCCTACACTTCTCAAAGCGCGTGAAAGTGGTCCCCACATCTTGATGGTTCAAACTGGAGATGAGATCACGCAAAAATTACGGACTAAAAGGAGCAGCAGCAGCTTGGCCCAAGCCTTTTTCCCATATCCAGACTTTTGAATTGAATGTTTCCTTTTTTATTTTATTATTATTTGTTTCCCAAAGAGATTTGTTCTCCATTGATGGTGGCTTGATCAGTTCAAATTTTGAACTTTATTTTGAATTTTTTTTTTTAATCATCACCTTCCTATAAGAAACTTGTATTAGGTCCCGGCAATTAATATAAAATTTGTAGATACGGCGTCAAAAAAAATAAGAAAAAACTTTTGTTTAGTTTAATTTGATTTGGTGATCTTCTTTTACCTGCGACATGTATCTTTGGGCATCTATTTTTGCCTTTTTCAGACTACTTGCCAATTTCAGTTTTGCTGCAATTTGTTAGTATTAAAAGTACAAGCTGCTGGGTTTCCTTCTCCAAACGATAAGCATTGCCTTGTTAAGCATGACTCGGTGTGTAACTATTGACCCTCACAAATAATAAAATATATAATATATATATTCAAAGCAAATTATTGAGAATTGAACAAGTATTAACTCAACCCAATTATAAAAGCAAATTTATTACTTGTTGGCCCTTTGTTTTATTTCCAATTGCATATGTTCACACTAGCAAACTTTGAAATAACTTAAATTTATTGCTTCTTGGCCTAACCAAACTTTGAAAGAGCTGAGGATTGAATTTGGATCTTCTCCAATTTGATCAGAGATACATTTGAATAAGGTTGGTGCTGGGGAGAATTATAATGGACACCAAATCATGTGAAATATGTCGTTGAATTTAGGCATATAATTCAACATAGGATGATTAATTATCAATGTAAAAAATGATATAAGTATTAAAAAGTATTGGAAAATTATAAATATACATGAACAAAAACGAAGAGATATGTTTTTAGGATGCAAAGTTATATACTTAATTTGAAATGAAGAGAAATGTATTTAGGATGTAAAGTTCTATATTTAATTTCTAATGCGTAGACATGTCTTTAGGATAAAAAATTATATATTTAATTTGAAACGAAGAAACATGTCTTTAGGATGAAAGTTATATACTTAATTTGAAACTAAGAGACATATATCTTGAATGAAAAATCATATATTTTGAAGGTTTAACTATCTTATTCATCTATACATATGTGTGATATCTGGACGCAAAGAAACACAAATTCAAAAACACTTTCTATTATTTTTCGTCTTTTATACAAAATTCTCAAGCAAGTATTTAAGTAGTGTTGACTTGCATACTTGATTTGTTTGGTTGTATCTTGAAGTAAATTTGATTCAATTTCTATCAACACAAAATATGGATAAATATTTCCATGGAGTCTAGTTCTAATTCCATAAATGAATCAAGAAGTTGTTCGTTTAGATCGGTTTGATGGCACAAATTTTACCCACTCGAAAGACAATATGATGTTTCTTCTCACAACATTGAAGATAACATATATCTTGATCCCAATTCACCGGATTTGCCTACATCAATACCTACTAATTCTGTTGAAATCACAACATTAAGACTAAAAAGGTAAGATGATGAAGTGCTTTGAGGATGACATATTCTTAACTCGCTGTCATATCGTCCCTATGATCTCTTTACTTCAATGTCATCACCAAAATAAAATTAGAGTGCTCTGAGACTAAATACAATATAAAAAATAGGGGTGCAAATTTGGAGTGCTCTTAAGGATGACATATTCTGTTGAAATCACAACATTATAAGCTTGGAAAGTGTTTGGAAATTGAAATATACATGAACAACAAAAAAAGAAGAGACATGTCTATAGGATGAAAAGTTATATACTTAATTTGAAATGAAGTGGTATGCCTAGAGGATGTAAAGTTTTATACTTAATTTCTAACGAATAGACATGTCTTTGGGATTAAAGTTATATACTTAATTTGAAATGAATAGACATGTCTCTATGATGAAAGTTATATATTTAATTTGAAACGAAGAGACATATCTCTTGGACAACAAATTATATATTTTTGAAGCTTAACTGTCTTGTTCATCTATATATACGTGTCATATTTGGACCAAAAAAATACAAAAGTTCACAAAACACTTTATGTTTTTTTTTTTTTTATCTTTTATACAAAGTTCTCAAGCAAGCATTGAAGTAGTGTTGACTTGTAAACTTTATTTTTTTGGTTGTATCTTGAAGTAAATTTAATTCAATCCTTATCAACACAAAGTATAGGCAAATATTACTATAAGAAGGTGTTATACACGTCTCTAAACTAGACTCCACTATAGCATATACGTCAATAAAATCCCCACCCCTCTGGCCTTTCCCTAAAAGTAATCTTAAATTTTTTAATCCAGCATCGCCCACCACAGACCACACAAAGTGATATGTGGCCGACGACAAAAATCATGTTCCTCATTTTTTTCTTCTTCCTTCCATCCATTCCCTTTTATCCCCATTCCTCTATTTTGTTTCTACCTTTCTCCATCTCCTCCATTTCTTTTTTCCTTTCACCTTTTTTTCCTAGTCTTCTGTGTTTTTTAATAGTTTAATTCCATACTATTCAGCTGGGACTCGTTGGAAACGGTGAAATTACCGAGCTCCTCATCGCGAGGTTGATGTTTGGTGGTAAAATTCCCAACTATGTGTTGGTTTTTTGTTTTGTTTCTATGTTTTAAGAAAAAATATTTATTTTCTTCAGTTGATTAAAAATTGTCGTGGGAAGATGATAGATATAACTTTGGAAGTGAAGACTGAGAGGTGGAGCTTCTTTATAGATTTATTGATTTTCTTATAATAGATTATATACTAGTTGTTGTAAAAATTTATATTATGTATATTGCGTTTATTCCACGTCTGTTTCGAATTTTGTATTCACCAATAATATCAAAGATGAGATATACAAGCCTGTCTGTAAAGTCTCCAGCACTTTCAGCAGACTTAGGTATAAAATCCGACTTCCGATTCGAACAGTTATAAAATACGTAATGGTTGAAGTTTATTTGTTGGGTTTCGTCTTAACTAGTTTTAATTTTTTTTTTAAGTATTATTCTTGAACTGTAATGATCATGTATTTACATCATATGTAATGCTTTAGAAAATGAATATTTACTTTAATGTTCAAAAAAAAAAAAAAATCGGAGACAGTCATACATATGCGACCGACTAAAACCTTAAATTTTTTTTCAAAATTAGAATTATGTAAGACTATTTTTACTATAGTGTTTATTCTTTATCTATAGGGACAACAAAGTAAGAAATCGATTAGGACGTAAACCGCCCCTGCCTTTGTGATTATGCCACAAGACATCGTGATTAGATAGCCATCATAAGACATGATTCAGTCACGAAGGGACATGGTCATTTCTTTGCAAAACACAATTAAAATATGATGGTAGGATAATAGTCTCACATGTCCCCGAAACTACTACATGGAAAAACAAGACAAATCATAATGGCATGTTCTGTGTGAACTTTTCTGGGAGTGTTGAACCGAATAATATATCAAAAAACTACTATTTATATATATATATAATATATATATATATTTTACCCATTTAAGTATTATATATACAAATTAAGTGAAAAAATAAACTTTGAAAAAAAAGTAAATTTATTCATTATAATAAACGGAGGGATTAAATAATTTGAAAGTTCAAGATTTTACTAATATATTATCGGTATTCATATAGGAGAGCATTGGAGTTTAAATTAAACTTAAAATCTATATCAATAATCTAAATTTCAATTTCAATGACCTGACATCGGGGTGATTTTGCTGAACAGACGCAGGATATAAATCACTCGAAGTGCACTTGCCGCAGCCAGCAACAAGTATTCAGAAACTGTATAGAACACAACACGTTTCCTTGTGCTCTCATTTGCTGCAAATTGATATTTCAACAAGCAACAACCATTGATGAGATAAGTCACTGACATTAGTAAAAATCATTTGATGTGAAAAATATTGTTTCTGTACTAGCTAGCTAGCTCTCAAGTATTTTTGCTCTGCAGTGACAGATTCCAATGCCTCCCTCAGCTCAGCTATCTTTAACATTAATAGGATCCGAATGTTCTGCACAAATAGAAAACAAAACGATTATGGTAATTGTTGATTCTTGTTATAGAGCATGCCCAGTTATCAACTTCAACAATAAACAGAAACTAATGGCGGAAGCAATTAAAACCTCAATCAAAAACAATCACATCAAGAACAAAAGATTTTACCGTGGTTCGCCTGAAAAAATTACAAACTACATCCACGTTGAACTCCGGAATAAGGAGCTCACTGCACTAATCAATCACAAGATTACACAAGAATCTTGAAGTAGCTTACAACACCAATTTCCCCCAAATTAAAGACTATCACAAGGTAAACCCTAATCTCTAAAAGTGTCAATCTCAACACCCTAATTGAAGATCACACTAACTTGGATTAGGAATATGGCTTAACAATTAGTCAAACACTAATAGGAGAAATGTGAGAAGCAATTAACAAAATCTATCTAATTTCTCAAACCTTAGCATCCTTTATATATGATGAGCAAAAGGATGTAATTAAGGCAACGGCAGGGATTGCGCCATGTGTCCTTCATCCAATGGCTGGATAAAGGCTTCACATTTTACAATCTCCACCTTGAAGCCAAAAACATCCATCCATCACTCCCAACCATATACTAGAATACATTAGGGCCAAGCTAGTACAGCAAACTCACTTACTTCCATCATAGTTCATGTCGGCTGCAAGGTCAGCCAACCCCCACATGCAACAACTTCATGCAGTGGGAGAGTTTGGTAGCAGTCACAATTTTTGTCCCCATGTCAGATGGGTTATCTTCAGTTGGACCTTCTTGATCTCAATCTTACCACTTGGTTGACTTCCCTCACAAAATGGTACTTAACATCCACATGCTTAATTCTCTCATGATGTACTGGATTTTGCTCAAATGTATTGCACTCTGACTGTCAGAATACATAACTGTCTTACCCTGCAGTTGTTGTATTTCGGTTAAGATACCCTGAAGCCAAATGGCTTTCTGGAACACATCTGTTATGGCTATGTATTCAGCTTCGGTAGTTGAGAGTGTAACTAGCGGTTGCAGGCTTGACTTCCAGCTGATGCAATTTCCACCAAGTGTGAAATAATATGTTGTAGTTGACTTTCTTGAGTCTCTGTCACTTGCAAAATCAGAATCCACATACCCTACCAAGTCTAAAGCGTTAGATTTGTTAAAGCATAAACCATAATCAACATTAGTATTTAAGTATCTTAATAACCACTGCAAAGCACTCCAGTGTGCACCACCCGGATTTGACATAAATCTACTCAACAAAGATACATCATATGACAAATCAGGTCTAGTACTAATCATGGCATACATTACAGAACCTATAACATTTGCATAAGGTACATTTTCCATTTTAATCATCTGAGACATATTAGCAGAACTTTGTGATTTAGACAAAATGAAATGACTCGCGAGAGGCTGACTAACAGGCTTACAGCCACTTACCCCAAATCTAGATGCTACCTTTTGCAAATATGTGGACTGATGTATTTTAAGGCAATTTTTACTTTTATCTCTATCAATGGTCATACCTAGAATTCTCTTTGCACTACCTAGGTCTTTCATGTCAAATTTATTATCCAACTGTTTCTTAAGATTCTTAATAGCATTCATTGATTCGGAGATTAGAAGCATGTCATCAACATACAATAACAAGTATACAGGACATTTATCATTAAGCATGAAATAGAAGCAACTATCATAATTACTTCTAACGAATCCTATACTAAGCACAAACGTATCAAATATTTTATATCATTGCCTAGGTGACTGTTTAAGACATATAAAGATTTATTGAGCAGATAAACATACTCAGGATGATTTTTATCTATAAAACCTGCAGGCTGAGACATATAAATTTTCTATTCTAATTCTCCATGTAGAAATGCAGTTTTTACATCCAATTGTTCCAATTCAAGATTATACTGCACTACTAGAGCTAACATCATTCTAATAGTCTTAAATTTAACTACAGGTGAGAAAATTTCATTATAGTCAACCTCTTCATGTTGGGTAAATCCTTTTGCTACAAGTCTGGCTTTAAACCTAACAGGGTCACTAGGCAGTAGTCCTTTTTTGACCTTAAACAACCACTTACACTCAACCAACTTCTGGTTTTTAGGTTTAGGAACTAAAGTCCAAGTTTGGTTTTTTCTTAGAGAATACATCTCTTCTTCCATGGCCGCTTCCCATTCAAGTTTATGGGTAGACTTTAATGCCTCTCCTAAGCTAGCAGACTCTATTCCATTTATTTCATGACTTGATATTAATGCACAGAAATACAAATCATTGGTTGAGTAATCATACATGGTAGGAGATCTTACCTACCTCCTACTTATGTCTCTTGCTAGCTGGTAGTTGGCCAATGTGTATTGTGGTGTTTCATCATGCTGCTCAGTTTGATCCAATTGATCCACTGTGTCATCTTCACTTTGTTCTTGCATATCAGTCACATCATTTCTATTTTCCTCCGGATTATTACTCCTAGGCTGGGTGTCCTCAGATGTCTCTGTGCCTGGCCTGTCACCTACTTGATCAGTGGTCTTTGATGTGCCTGGCTCCACCTGCATCTGAGCTCCATCTGCAAGATCAAAATCTGCTAGATCCTTTTCTAAGGCACCTGCATTGAATATAGTTCATTGAATATAACATCCCTACTAACTATGTATTTGACTCCATGTGACTCCATTTCCCATAACCTATACACTTTTGTCCCTTCTTGATATCCTAAGAAAACACACTTGATTGACCTCGGTTCAAGTTTACCTATGGACTGGTGAGCATAAGCTTCACAGCCAAACACTATAAGGTGGGCAAGCTTTTGAGTCCTACCAGACCAGATTTCTTATGGGGTCTTAAACTGGACTGAACTATTACGGCTAAGGTTAACTAAATGAGTAGCAGTATTGAGGGTCTCACCCCAAAAGGGCCTCGGAAGTTCGGAAGAAAATAAAATACATCTGATATTTTCTAATCGAGTTATATTCATCCTTTCCGCAACTCCATTTTGTTGAGGGGTGTGCCTCACAGTCCTATGTCTCAGGATACCCTCACTAGTACAGTATTGATCAAACTCAATATTACAAAATTCTAAGCCATTATCAGTTCTCAAGACTTTCACTTTGTTACTAGTTTGATTTTCTACTAAAACTTTCCATTCTTTAAATTTTACCAAAGTTTCATCCTTTGATTTTAGTAAGAATGTCCATACCTTCCTACTGTAGTCATCAACAATAGAGAGAAGGTATTTCTTACCATATGTGTCTGGACCTTGGCTGGTCCCCATAGATCACAATGTAGATACTCCAGGCTGGCTTTTGACAAGTGAATTACAGTTGGGAAGCTCTATCTATGTTGTTTGCCCAACACACAGATCTCACAAAACTCTAGTGGCTTCAACTGGTCCTTTCCAAATTGTCTCTGCTTGCTGAGTACCTGCATGCCTTTCTGGCCTATATGGCCAAGTCTCAAGTGCCAAATATTAGTCATATCAACATTAGAAGTTAGAGCAGAAATTGGTTTTTCCGAGAATACATGTTGTCCATTTAGAACATACAGTCCGTTTCTTTTTATACCAGTTAGGATTAGTTTCTTACCCTTAGATATGTGCATGTTTCCTTGGTGAGCTTTATATGTAAAACCTAATTCATCTAGAGTTCCTAGTGATATCAAGTTTCGTTTTAAATCAGGTACATATCTAACATCAGTAAGGATCCTAATTTTACCATCATGGAGCTTGAGCGTTATGTCCTCAACTCCATGTATTCTACAAGTATTGTCATTACCCATATACACTGTCCCTTGGTCAGAATTTCTAAAGTTGACAAACCAGTCTCTATACGGACTCATGTGAAAGGAACACCCTGAGTCCAGAATCTATTCTCTGCTAATGTGATCACTAGACACAATCAATGCCTCAGATAGGCAAATTGACCCCTTTTCGGCAGCCACAGTAGCGCTGCCTTCATTTTTCTGTTCCCTAATGAATTTATAACAATTCCTTTTAAGGTGTCACATCTTCCCACAGTGATAGCACTTCTTTCCACTGTTCTTATTCTTATCCTGTTTATTCTTTTTCTTCCCTTTTGAATCTTGATTATTAGGTGGATTGTTATTCTGCCCATTATATTTCCAGTCATTTTTGCCTTTCACGAATAGATTCGCTCCACCTCTTCTACTGGTTCTAAGTTCTAACTCTCTAGCCCTTATCCCAGATATTACCAAGTCTAGCCTAGGTACAACTCATGTGTACTGCAGTGAGTTCTTAACGACACTATATTCTTCAGGTAGTGAATTTAATAGAATCATAGCTTCGCTAGAATCTCCTAAGGCTTGGTCAGTTCCTTTAAGGATTTGAGTCATTTTCGTGAATTCATCCAGGTTATCATCAATAGACTTATTTGTGTCCATCTTGTAATTAAACAAATTTCCTTTTAAGAAAACTAAATTTGGAGCAGAAACAACAAAATAAAGAGATTCGAGTTTACCCCAAAGTTGAATGGCTGTGTCCATTCCATCAACATTTCTGATGACCGAGTCTCCCAAGTGGAGGAAGATCAAGTTGTAAGCCTCTTCCAGGATTTCGGCTTTCGTGTCCTTTTCCATCTTTGGCCACTTTTCAGGGTCGGGTTCCAACGCCAAGGCCACCTTATGGTGAGAAAGCAATACTCCTCATTTTCTTTTTCCAAGTGGTGAAATCTCATTTCCCGTCAAAGATACCGATATCGAGTCTAATAGTCGACATTTCTATTTCTTTTTGAACCCAGAAAACTCAATCGGCAATTCAGAATCTTAATCACCCAACCAACTCAGCCTTCAACACCCAAACTTTCAATTTGGCAACACAATTTCCCAAGCCGCAACTTGCTTGGATCGGCACCACAGAAAACACACCCTAATCAGCGACTCCAATTTCTTATCCACCCAAAAACTCAGACGGCAGCTTAGGGAATTGATTTGGTTATTTTCGGCTGCACAGAGTCACTTTGGCCACTGATTGATCGGCTACACTTAGGGATTTGAATGGGTGACAACACAGGGATGAAGATCGGTTACTCAGCCTTTATTCGGCACCTTTAGAAATGCTCTCGACAACTCAAAAGCTTGGTCGTCCACTGACTTGGTAAATCGGCAGCTCAGATCTCGATCTGTTTTGATCTTCAACCCAGGATAATTGAAAGACGGTAACACTTATCTTGATTGTACAAGGGTTTTGGTCCACAGCACAATTCCCTAATTCGACAACACACATGAGAGTGTAGATCGGCCAATCTTTATTGTCCAACTCTCGATCTTGAACGGCGAAACAGCCTCTGATCTTTGACCCAGAAGAGTGAGACGGCACCTCAGATGGTGTTTTGATCGGCATATCTTGTTTGGAAACTTGATCTGCAGACCAGAGGATTGACTTCGAATCTTGATCGGCGACTCGAGATTTTGTATGGAAGCTCCGATTCTTTTAATCGGCAAGAACCTTGTTCGGCACTCTCTTTAGTAGCACAATATCTTGGTGTTTGAAACCCTAATCAGCAAGATCTTGATCGATACTTCTTTTGGCCGCCCAGGGTCTTGTTCGGCAAGCCAATGGATCTTTTTTCTTCGCCCAATCTGATCTCCTTTTCTCTTTTAACAAGCTCTGATACCACTGTTGATTCTTGTTATAGAGCACGCCCAGTGATCAACTTCAACAATAAACAGAAACTAATGGCGTAAGCAATTAAAACCTCAATAAAAAACAATCACACCAAGAACAAAAGATTTTACCGTGGTTCGCCTGAAAATATTTCAGACTACATCCATGTTGAACTCCGGAATAAGGAGCTCACTGCACAAATCAATCACAATATTACACAAGAATCTTGAAGTAGCTTACAACACCAATTTCCCCCAAATTAAAGACTATCATAAGATAAACCATAATCTCTAAAAGTGTCAATCTCAACATCCTAATTGAATATCACACTAACTTGGATTATGAATATGGCTTAACAATTAGCCAAACACTAATAGGAGAAATGTGAGAAGCAATTAACAAAATCTATCTAATTTCTCAAACCCTAGCATCCTTTATATATGATGAGCAAAATGATGTAATTAAGGCAACAACAGAGATTGCGCCACGTGTCCCTCATCCAATGGCTGGATAAAGGCTTCACATTTTACAGTAATCTCAAAATAATGAAAAATTTCACCATCATAGTGAACTGACCATCTTTAGGAAGGTCATGTTCATTTGGGATGTGACCAATAATGTGAATGTAAAAAAGACACTGATTATGGAGTTGAATCAGGATTATGAAACACAGAATTGGTACATTCCAATCCTCAGGGCCTTTAACGAAAACTTGTCCCTGTGGAGGCTGGATTTCGGCCGAGGTCCACAATCAGAATTTGGAAGTAGGGGCACTAACAATCCTGCAAAACAAAGAAGAACGAATGGGAGTAGACTGCCTACCGGTGTGGTAGGTACCGGAGACACTCCGACGCCCAAGTCAATAGTATGAAATGAACAGTAAATATGTTAACTATGAAAGCAAGGTTTCCTATTACCTTGACCTTCTTTAGGTGGCCGTGAGGGCGGAAGGAAAAAATGTCTAGGCAATATGAAGCTCTGAGAGTTTATAAGAGAAGAGAAGCTTGTCAGAAAGCACTGCCCTATCTCTCGTACTTTGTTCGTAATTTATAGTTGAAGGTAAATGACTTTTGCAGCTGGCATCACCCCCACAATGTGCTAAGATATCTTTATTTAGTGAATAAAGTGGAGCAGTTGGATTATGATTAGGGTAAGTGGGAAACGTTTGGTAAAGGTTTGGCTTAATGTATGAATCATTCTTCTGCAAGTGGAAGAAGGGTTTTATTGGGTTTTATGTGTCGGGCAAAGTAGAAGAAGAGTAGTTGATATAATTAGAGGTTTTTTGTATTTAAGCTTATGACTTCTGACTTAATACTACTTAAATTTTCTTGGTCTGGCCTTTACTTTCGGACTTTGCATACTTTTGGGCTTTTAAGGTAAAAGACGGTTTTATCCATGGCCCATTTTTGGTTCGTACAGTTTGTCCCTTACTCTCTAAGTCAAAAAAGTTTTGTCTTAGAGAGTATATACATTTGTGTCGAATGATACTAATAACAAAAGCACGTGACAAGAATGTATCACCTTCTGTTGGATTGTTTTATAAGAGCTTTGTGCAAAATGTGGGTTCTTTGGAATATATTGCGTGTATCATCTGGGCAGACGGAGTCTTAGTCCTTCTGATTTGACTTGACTTATGGTTATTGGTTCTTGGTCGTCTGATCATTTTGAAGATCCATGGATACATTTGACTCGACATTAGTTAATGGGGAACATTCTCTGGTCAATTGAACCGAATACAGGTTTAGGAGTCCATCTTAACTCGACAAGAGTCATGGGGAATGTCCCTTTGTCGACTGAACCAAATGCAGGTTCAGGAGTCCACTTGACTTGACAAGAGTCATGGGGAATGTCCCTATGTCGACTGAACCAAATACAGTTTCAGGAGTCCAACTTGACTTGACAAGAGTCATGGGGAATGTCCCTATGTCGACTGAACCAAATACAGTTTCAGGAGTCCAACTTGACTCGACAAGAGTCATGGGGAATGTCCCTTTGTCGACTGAACCAAGCAGCAGTTTCAGGAGTCCAACTTGACTCGACAAGAGTTATGTCCTTAGTCGACTGAACCAAATACAGGTTCAGAGTCCAACTGACTCGACAGAGTCATGGGGAATGTCCCTTAGTCGACTGAACCAAATACAGGTTCAGGAATCCAACTTGACTCGACAAGAGTCATGGGGAATGTCCCTAGTCGACTGAACCAAATACGGTTCAGGAGTCCACTTGACTCGACAAGAGTCATGGGGAATGTCCCTTTGTCGACTGAACCAAATGCAGGTTCAGGAGTCCAACTTGACTCGACAAGAGTCATGGGGAATGTCCCTTAGTCGACTGAACCAAATGCAGGTTCAGGAGTCCAACTTGACTCGACAAGAGTCATGGGGAATGTCCCTTAGTCGACTGAACCAAATACAGGTTCAGGAGTCCAACTTGACTCGACAAGAGTCATGGGGAATGTCCCTAGTCGACTGAACCAAATGCAGGTTCAGGAGTCCAACTTGACTCGACAAGAGTCATGGGGAATGTCCCTTAGTCGACTGAACCAAATACAGGTTCAGGAGTCCAACTTGACTCGACAAGAGTCATGGGGAATGTCCCTTAGTCGACTGAACCAAATACAGGTTCAGGAGTCCAGTTGACTCGACAAGAGTCATGGGGAATGTCCCTTTGTCGACTGAACCAAATGCAGGTTCAGGAGTCCAACTTGACTCGACAAGAGTCATGGGGAATGTCCCTTAGTCGACTGAACCAAATGCAGGTTCAGGAGTCCAACTTGACTCGACAAGAGTCATGGGGAATGTCCCTTAGTCGACTGAACCAAATACAGGTTCAGGAGTCCAACTTGACTCGACAAGAGTCATGGGGAATGTCCCTTAGTCGACTGAACCAAATGCAGGTTCAGGAGTCCAACTTGACTCGACAAGAGTCATGGGGAATGTCCCTTAGTCGACTGAACCAAATACAGGTTCAGGAGTCCAACTTGACTCGACAAGAGTCATGGGGAATGTCCCTTGTCGACTGAACCAAATGCAGGTTCAGGAGTCCAACTTGACTCGACAAGAGTCATGGGGAATGTCCCTTAGTCGACTGAACCAAATACAGGTTCAGGAGTCCAACTTGACTCGACAAGAGTCATGGGGAATGTCCCTTTGTCGACTGAACCAAATGCAGGTTCAGGAGTCCAACTTGACTCGACAAGAGTCATGGGGAATGTCCCTTAGTCGACTGAACCAAATGCAGGTTCAGGAGTCCAACTTGACTCGACAAGAGTCATGGGGAATGTCCCTTAGTCGACTGAACCAAATGCAGGTTCAGGAGTCCAACTTGACTCGACAAGAGTCATGGGGAATGTCCCTTAGTCGACTGAACCAAATACAGGTTCAGGAGTCCAACTTGACTCGACAAGAGTCATGGGGAATGTCCCTTAGTCGACTGAACCAAATGCAGGTTCAGGAGTCCAACTTGACTCGACAAGAGTCATGGGGAATGTCCCTTAGTCGACTGAACCAAATGCAGGTTCAGGAGTCCAACTTGACTCGACAAGAGTCATGGGGAATGTCCCTTGTCGACTGAACCAAATGCAGGTTCAGGAGTCCAACTTGACTCGACAAGAGTCATGGGGAATGTCCCTTAGTCGACTGAACCAAATGCAGGTTCAGGAGTCCAACTTGACTCGACAAGAGTCATGGGGAATGTCCCTTAGTCGACTGAACCAAATGCAGGTTCAGGAGTCCAACTTGACTCGACAAGAGTCATGGGGAATGTCCCTTGTCGACTGAACCAAATGCAGGTTCAGGAGTCCAACTTGACTCGACAAGAGTCATGGGGAATGTCCCTTAGTCGACTGAACCAAATGCAGGTTCAGGAGTCCAACTTGACTCGACAAGAGTCATGGGGAATGTCCCTTAGTCGACTGAACCAAATGCAGGTTCAGGAGTCCAACTTGACTCGACAAGAGTCATGGGGAATGTCCCTTTGTCGACTGAACCAAATGCAGGTTCAGGAGTCCAACTTGACTCGACAAGAGTCATGGGGAATGTCCCTTAGTCGACTGAACCAAATGCAGGTTCAGGAGTCCAACTTGACTCGACAAGAGTCATGGGGAATGTCCCTTAGTCGACTGAACCAAATGCAGGTTCAGGAATCCCTTTTTATCATTTGTCGAGTGATTATAAGGCATGCACCGGGGTTTGCTCATTCAATTTTTCATGAATGAAAATGATCTTCAAATCTAATGATGTCGCGTCAAATGGTGAAGGCAGTCATGAAGAGAATTTTGTTGCCGAGATCAAATGGTGTCAAGTAGTGACAATCCAGAATTCATTATTCTTTGCGACGAAAAATTTTACATTCCTTAGACCTTCCACGTGTCGTTTAAAGAAAAACCTAGCGCAAACAACGAGGAGTCTTTTGGCGGGAAATGAACCGCCAAAAGAAGTAGTATAAAAGTGGCTTGATGGGTTCATTTGTTTCATTCACAAGATCAACGATTTGGGAGAGAACTTCAAGGTTTCAAGGTACTTCTTTAAACTCTCTTCGCGTTCTTCATTTCCTTCGAATATTCATAGAGTAGCTTCAAACTGTTCTAAGCTAAATTAGGTTGTTTGATTTTGAATCATACGCTATTTGGTGGATTTGTGTTTGGAGATAGGAGTAGGATTTGATCTTTAAGAAACCCAAATCTTAGAAATTATTTGTTTGTAGACTCGTCAATTAGAATATGTCGAGTGGAGACTCTTTAGAAAGTTTAGGAGTACAGATCGATACATTCGTAGAAGTATCATCGAGTGAATCAACAGAAGAAAAATCATTAAGGGAATGGTCGCGTCAAGAATTATTCGAGGAGGGACCTATAACTGTTTTGTCGCGTGAAATTCCGGTGCATGCAATTCCTATTAGGTCATTTGCAGCTGTCGAAGAGTTTAGTGGAGCGGTGAGCACAAGTGAGCCGACCAACATACTAACCAAGAATCCAGCTAGTCGAATGACGGCTAGTTTGCTGAAAGAAATTAGGATTAAGTATAGATTTCCTAGATCAATGGAACTGAGGGTACCCTTGCCGTCTGAAAGGATCGATTATAAAATTCCCGGATGGATGGGTTTTTATGTTGTACCGTTTTGTAATGGGCTCAGATTCCCTATCCCGAGGTTAGCTTGGGAAATTTTGGATCATTACGGGATTGCTCCTTCACAACTAATGCCGAATGCTTGGAGGATTTTACTGTCGGTTGAATGCCTAGCATTCGAACAAGGGATATTTTTTGAGGTGAAGGACGTTTTATATTCATACTACCTCAAAGAGCACCTAACTGAAAAAGGGAGATATACTTTGTACCTTCGTCGTAAGAAGGAACAAATAGTTATGGGGCTTCCAACGAACGATAGGGGTAATTGGCAGTCGGACTATTTCTTTGTGAGAAATGAGGGTATCTTTGGGTCGACTGGAATGGGTCGTGTTTCAGAATATTGGAGTGTATTTAGTGAGTATCAGCTTCTTCTATTATTTGATAATTAATCAATGTTATTGTCGTATGATACTAATGTACGGATTGTTTTTTATGCAGGTCCTTTTCGAAACAGTTTATTCGACAAAACACCTCTTATTTTGTCCAACACTAAAGCTCTTCTTGATCTTCCCGTCGAACAAAGAGATTGGAGGATAATCTTGGTAGAGCAGAGATTAAGAGCAACATTAGTGTGGAAAGAAATCTTCGAATCAGAAGGTACATCTACCCCTTTGGCACTTTCTAAACACGTATTGGAAGTCATCTACTGTACTCGGTCGATTCGAGCTTTGTACGGAAAGGTGTGGTTTATAAAGACATTAACTCCAAAAGAAATTTTATGCGCAGAGGACATGGCGTCGAGGCAAATAAAAGTAGCATCAATTGATGAGTTGATAAGCCGAAAAAAGGCTAGGAAGCTCAAGATAAAGGAGACAGAAGTTGAGGTTCCAGAACCACAATTGGTATCGTCGACTGGAACTCCAAAGAATAAAGGGAAGTCGACTGAAAATTGTCAAAGGGGGGAAAAGGAAGGCGGATGAAATTGAAGAAATTGACAATATAGTTGTCAGGATTCCATCAGGGTCGACTGCAATTTCTGACCCATCAAGCCTTGACCCATTTATCAAGAAGCTTCTGCTGGAAGAGGATGAACAAAGGCTAACCAAGATTGGCCCCGTCGAGTCAATGAAAAAGGCAGCGGCTTTAAATTACCAAGTAAGAAAGTAAATAATTTTTCATAATAATTTGTAGAATGGATTCTAATCAAGTCCTTTTTCCAGGCAATGGAGTGCAGCTTACATATGCAGCGATATGTCGAATCGACTCTAAAGAAGCAGAGAGAAATGGAAAAATCATTCGCGGCAATGAAAAAGGAAATTGTCCAAATGAAGTCGCTTGGGAAAAGGAATGCTGAATTGGAGAAGGAGTTGAAGGAAGTGAAGGCAACACTTCAGATGGAAAAGGAGACTTCTGAGGTTACAATTGAAGGTTATAAGGATGCGTTCGAAATGTGAAGAAGGAGAATGAAGAATTACTTGAGAATCTTGAAGGGATTGCTCTTGAATCTATGATGAAAGAACGCAGTCATCTGATGAAGGATTTCCTTGATGGGAAGCAGGAGCTTGGGAACCAGAGAAATGGATTCAACAGTATGACCAACTATTGGCAGGAATTTCTTTTTCAAACGAGGATGTGATGGAGAGAAGGTGAAGAGGTCGACTCGAAAGTGGCTGAGAGAGAAGTAATTGATGGCGAGGAAGCGGCTGAAGTTCAAGAAATGGATAAGAAGAGTGAAGAACTTAGTCGAATGGAAATCGAGCCGACTATTCAAATTCAAGATATTCCTGCACCTGAAGTTGCTGCTGAACGCATTCAAGAAGAAGCTACTCAAGAAATTTGAATCTCTTTGTAATTTTAATTTTATCGCGTTTGTAGAACAATTTTAATGACTTAATGATATTTTGGGACAATATTTCAATCAAGAATAGCTATTAAGTCGAATCACAATACATAAAGTAGAAAATCACTCTGAACCTTAAAATATGAATAAATGCACGCATAAATTACCGGTAAAACTGCTTAAGGTGAATCGCATTCCAACTATTGTGAATTTGTCTCCCCTCAGTTGTTCGTAATTTGTAGGCTCCATGTCCAACAACTCTTGTGATGATGTACGGCCCTTCCCAATTTGGCCCCAACTTTCCATCTCCAACTTCTTTTGTATTTTGAAAAACTCTTCGTAGTACCCAATCCCCTTCCTTGAAAGTTCTGCTTCTGACATTTTTATTGAAATATCTAGTCATTCTTTGTCGATGCGCAGCCAGTCGAATGGATGCATGATCCCTCAATTCTTCAATTGTTTCCAGGTTAAAATTCATGAGTTGTTGATTCGTATCGTCGTTGAGCCATTGGTAACGGGGAGATGGGATGGTTTCTTCAGTTGGTATAACAGCTTCTGTCCCAAATGCAAGAGAGAATGGAGTTTCTCCTGTGGAGGAACGGATAGTCGTTCTGTAGGACCATAAGACCCCTGGTAGCTCATCCGCCCAAGCTCCTTTTGCTCTTTCTAATCTTTTCTTTAAAGTATTTAAAATTGTCTTGTTGGAAGACTCGGCTTGACCATTTGCTTGTGGGAATCGCGGGGTTGAAAAACTTAATTTGATCTTCCAATTTTTGCAGAAGTCTTGGAAGTGATTGCTGATAAATTGTGAACCATTATCAGTCACAATCTCTTTGGGAACGCCGAATCGACATATGATGTTCTTCCAGACAAATGATTGAACTTCTCTATCACGTATCTTGGCGAAAGAGTCTGCCTCAATCCACTTTGAAAAATAATCTGTTAACGCCAGCATGTAGACTCGTTGACCAGGGGCGGTTGGTAGTTTTCCCACAATATCCATTCCCCATTTCATAAATGGCCACGGGGAGAGAGTGGGATTTAATTTCTCAGGAGGGAGATGTGAAATCGGAGCGAACCTTTGACATTTCTCGCATTTCTTTGTATAATTTGCTGAATCAATCCTCATAGTTGGCCAGTAATACCCAGTCGAATGGGCGCGTAGAGCGAGGCTACGTCCTCCAGAATGGTTTCCACATTCTCCTTCATGCAATTCTGATAGCACGTGATGTGCTTGGTCGTGAGTAAGACATTTTAAATAAGGTCCAGAGAATGACCTCTTCAACAACTGTCCGTTGAAGATGGTGAATCTGGCTGCCTGTCTCTGAATTTTTCTCGCTTCGGTTTTGTCTTCTGGAAGTAGTCCTTCTTGCAAATATTTCATGAGTGGCGTCATCCATGAGTCGCTTGACGTGATGGTGGTGATCTCTTGGCTTTCTTTCCAAATTGCTGGCCAATTCAAATATACTACTGGAATGGATTGTGGTTTATCCCCTTGCATCGTCGACCCAAGGGTAGCCAATGCGTCTGCTTGAGTATTCTCGCTTCTCGGAACTTGGGTTATTGAAAATTCTTCAAACGTCGACTGGATTTCTTTCACTTTCATTAAGTAGGATGACATTTGAGGATCTCGAGCTTGATATGATCCTTGGAGTTGGTTGACTATCAGTTGAGAATCTGATACCACTTCTATTCTGCTTGCTCCAAGTTCTTTAGCCAAACTGATTCCTGCAATCAACGCCTCATATTCCGCCTCGTTGTTTGTAACCCTGAATCCACATTTGATTGCTTGACGTAGTATATCCCCATCAGGAGTAGTGATCACCACCCCAAGACCGCATCCTTTCTTATTGCTGGAACCGTCGACTGCAAGTTTCCAAAGTGATGTGGTTTGGATTGAATTGACTTCTTCATCTATTGAAACTTTCTGATTGAGACTGAAGTCAGCAACAAAATCAGCCAACGCTTGAGATGATTGATTGCTGTTCTGGGCTGGTAAGTGATGTCGTGTTCTCCCAATTCAACCGCCCATTTCGTTAATCTTCCAGACAACTCCGGCTTATGAAGAATGCTCCTTAGAGGGTACTCTGAATAAACTGTGATCGGGTGTCCCTGAAAATATGGTCGTAGCTTCCTTGCTGACATTATCAAGGCCAATACCAGTTTTTCCAAATGTGAGTAACGTGATTCCGCATCGAGCAAAGCCTTGCTTACGTAGTAGACTGGTAGTTGAATGTTGTTGTCTTCTCTGATTAATACAGCGCTCACGCTTGATCTGAGACTCCTAAGTACAGGAAGAGTCTTTCGTTGTCGAGTGGTTTTGACAACAATGGTGGTGACGTTAAGTATCGCTTGAGTTCTTTGAGAGCTTCTTCACAGGCGGGAGTCCACTCAAAGTTTTTTGCTTTCTTTATGGCTGAGAAGAACATAAAACTTTTATCTGTGGACTTGGAGATGAATCTGTTTAAAGCTGCTATTCTTCCTGCCAACCGCATTACATCTTTTGGGCAGGTAGGAGAGGGGATTTCAAGGATTGATTTGATTTGATCAGGATTTGCTTCAATGCCTCGTCGCGTGACAACATATCCCAAGAATTTCCCAGAAGCTACTCCAAATGCACATTTTGTTGGATTTAACTTCATCCCATATTTATTCATTATGTTGAATGCTTCTCCCAAGTGTTGTAGATGCTGATCAGATCTTGAAGATTTCACCAGCATGTCGTCTACATAAACCTCCATTGTTTTCCCAATCTGTTGAGAGAACATCTTGTTGACCATTCTTTGATAAGTAGCTCCCGCATTTTTAGGCCGAAGGGCATCACTTTGTAACAAAAGATGCCTTTATTGGTCACAAATGCTGTTTTCTCTTGGTCGTCTGAATGCATAAGGATTTGATTGTACCCAGAATATGCATCCATGAAACTCAACAATTCATGCCCGGCTGTAGCATCAACCATTTGATCGATATGTGGCAGTGGGAATGAATCCTTCGGGCATGCCTTGTTCAGGTCTGTGAAGTCAATACAAACTCTCCATTTTCCATTCTTCTTTCGTACTACCACCACATTGGCTAACCAGTCTGGGAACTGTACTTCTTTGATGGCACCATTTTGTAACAATTTCTGGACTTCTTCATCAATGATCTGATTTCTTTCTGGGGCGAACTTTCTTCTTTTTTGCCGGACAGGAGGGTAGTCTGGATCTATGTGGAGTTGATGGGTGATCAACCCAGGGTCAATCCCTGTCATATCTTCATGCGACCATGCGAATCGGTCGTGTTGTTTTTGCAAAAAATCACTCAAGTCTGCTCGAAGCTTGGGATCCAGATTTGCTCCTATTTGAGTTTTGTGATCTGCATGTTCTGGATGAATTTGGACCTCGTCTAGTTCTTCAATATTTGGGAGTGTAGGTTCCAAAGGATGAGGCCCGCTCTGTAATTGCTATGCCGAATGGATCTTTGCTTTCATTGTCGTCTGGTAGCATCCTCTCGACGCGATCCTATCACCCCTTATCTCCTGGACCCCCCACTTCGTTGGAAACTTTAGTGTTTGATGATAAGTAGAAGACACAGCCCTCATTTCATGAATCCATGGCCTACCGATGATAAGGTTGTAGGCTGAAGGACAATCCAAGACTAGGAACGTAGTCATTTGGTTAATTCCTCCTGCGTAGACTGGAAGACTTATTTCTCCCAAAGTAAATTTCTGCTCACCACTGAATCCGATTAACACCGTTGTTCGTTTGTTAACATTCCCCAGCTCAGCTCCCATATCTGCTAAGGCAGTTGCAAATATGATGTTGGCTGAAGATCCCGTATCTACCAGAATCCGTTTGACCATGAAATTCGCCACCTGTAGAGAGATTACCAAAGCATCATGATGAGGGTTCATACTACCAGAGTTGCTGTCGTCTGGAAACTCCATCATCAGATTTGTAAAATTCTTCTCCATAGAGACCGTGGAATGATGAATGTTTGACATGATAGCCCTGGCATGTCGCTTGGCCGCTGAATACGAAACTCCACTGATCTCCGATCCTCCTGAAATGAAATTCACCGTGTTGTCGATTGGTGGTGGTGGAATTGGTGCTTCTTCATGTCCACCCCTCTCACCTCTCTGAGCGAATGTAGCTTTCCCTTTCTCTGTAAGTAAATCTCTTAGAAATCCCTTGTTCAGCAGCTCTAGGACTTCTAATCTTAATGCCACACATTCAGCGGTCGTATGGCCGTAGTCTCGATGGAATTCACACCATTTACTTGTGTCTTTCTTTTTGAAGCTTTCTCTGCTGCGTGGAGGCCATCTTACTTCATTTCCCATTTTTTTTAATACCAAAACTAATTCTCCTGGAGAAATAGAAAAATTGTAATCTGGGAGTCCCGGCTTTTCTGCTTGAACTCTCTTTCCTGTGTTTTGTATGGCAGGGGTCTTCGATCAAAGTCTCTTCGGAGGGGCTGATGTTCTTTCCTCGGGTGACTCCTTTTCTCTGAATGATGGCTAGGTGTTATTCTTGCGAATTCTTTATGTCGTTTGGATGTGTGAAGCGCTCTTTCATTTTGCACATTGGAGGAATTATCTTTCCTTTTATTCCTCTTGTCTTCTTCCCATCTGATTTCAACATGAGCTCGTGCCATAGCCTGGTCCATTGTGTAGCATCGAAATTTAGTTAACTTTTTGTAGAGTCCACTATCACAAAGTAAGCCATTTCTGAAAGCTTCCACAGCTGTCGGCTGATGTAGATCTGGAATCGATATCCTCTCCTTGTTGAAACGAGCCACGTAGCTTCGCAAGGATTCACCCTTCCGTTGCTGGATGGTATTAAGGTCGTCAGTAGTTTTTTCAAGTTTGCAAGAGCTGGCGAAATGCTCCACAAACCTGTCTGCTAACTGTTGATAGGACTTGATGGATCTGTATGGTAGATTGATGAACCACGTAAGGGCAGGGCCTCCCAAAGTTTCTCCAAATCCTCTGCACATACCTGCTTCCCATTGAAGAGGAGCCAAGCCAGTCGACATCATTTTGTACTTGTAATGGATGACGTGGTCGTCTGGGTCTGTGGATCCATCATATAATTTCATGTCGGGTGGACTGAACTTCCGCGGTAACTCAACGGATGTAATGTTTTCCACGAAGGGGGTGTCAGAAATGGTTCCAGCTCTACTCTTTTTTATTGGTAGTTTCACTCCTGGTAGGCTGGACATGATTGCTTCTTTAAATTCCTTCATTTCCCTTCTCATAGCAATGGCAACTTGTTGAGCTTGGTTGAGAGGAGAATTTGGTTGGTCCCTCTGGTCCTCATCGTTCGATGGAATGTTATCCGTTGTGTCGTTGAATGCTCCCAAGAGATTAACTGGTGTGATACGGTTATTGGGCTGATCTAAGATATCATGATGCCGGGATGGGGATGAAACTAACTCCAACTGTTTCTGAAGGTTGATGTTGGAGTTACGAATGGTCAAATTTTCCTCTTCCAAAGCTTTTAATCTCTCCTGTAGAGTGGCCAGTTGTGATAACATTGGATCGGTTGTCTGTTCATTGCTTGAAGCCATGAATTACCAAGCTGTGATTGTTGGTAGAAAACAAAATCTCTGATTGCAAATAATTGCTAGGGCCCCACGGTGGGCGCCAAATTGTGGAGGCTGGATTTCGGCCGAGGTCCACAATCAGAATTTGGAAGTAGGGGCACTAACAATCCTGCAAAACAAAGAAGAACGAATGGGAGTAGACTGCCTACCGGTGTGGTAGGTACCGGAGACACTCCGACGCCCAAGTCAATAGTATGAAATGAACAGTAAATATGTTAATTATGAAAGCAAGGTTTCCTATTACCTTGACCTTCTTTAAGTGGCCGTGAGGGCGGAAGGAAAAAATGTCTAGGCAATATGAAGCTCTGAGAGTTTATAAGAGAAGAGAAGCTTGTCAGAAAGCACTGCCCTATCTCTCGTACTTTGTTCGTAATTTATAGTTGAAGGTAAATGACTTTTGCAGCTGGCATCACCCCCACAATGTGCTAAGATATCTTTATTTAGTGAATAAAGTGGAGCAGTTGGATTATGATTAGGGTAAGTGGGAAACGTTTGGTAAAGGTTTGGCTTAATGTATGAATCATTCTTCTGCAAGTGGAAGAAGGGTTTTATTGGGTTTTATGTGTCGGGCAAAGTAGAAGAAGAGTAGTTGATATAATTAGAGGTTTTTTGTATTTAAGCTTATGACTTAATTGTGACTCAATAATACTTAAATTTTCTTGGGCCTGGCCTTTACTTTCGGACTTTGCATACTTTCGGGCTTTTAAGGTAAAAGACGGTTTTATCCATGGCCCATTTTTGGTTCGTACAGTCCCCCGATCAAGTACCTTTTTAAATGGTTTTTTTTATCAGGATTCAGGACATGTCACAGGCACCATATATCATGATTCATTTATGCTAACTTAATTGACAATCTATCGATACCCTTTTTTTCTTTTGTAAAGATGAAAGCTTACAATGGATCGATTCCATGATGATTTTTTTTTTAATATATAGTTAACATATAGGATAATCGTGCCACTTAATTGACAATCTATGACAAATGTAATTTTATAATTTGAAAAAATTTATAATTATGAGTAAAATTTTGTTCTAAACTTTTTTATTTTGCATTAATTTAGGTTTATGATGTATAGTGTTAAGATTGATATTTATGTTTTTATAAAATAACGTGTTATATGTTTCCTTGCTGTATTACATTTACTTATTGTGAGATCATATAGAATTATATTTTTTTGTTGGTAAAAAAGTAAAAAGATTATAATATGTTTTTTTAATAATAAATTTTTTAATTGATACTGTAATAGATTTTTTTTTTTTTTTTTTTTATATTAATAGAAGAATATTTATTTTATTATTCGTCCAACGGGGACAATCCTAGACGAAGTTCTAGGACGATCGGCCCTGGAATTGAATCCGAAAACCCCAACGTTCAAGAACTTGTAATCAGCCGACCGCTCAATGACCAAACATAAACTTTGCTTCCAATCCCAATGGGTTGCTTCAGTGGTAAAGACTTTGGGCTTGAGTGGTTTGCTCCCTCTCAGATTCAAGGTTCGAATCCCACTAGATGTATTTCCTTGGGACCATGCCCCCTGGTGTGAAAAACCAGCGACTTACCCTGATCTGTTTTGGGAAATTTTTGAGGGCACGAGACACAGGTCCCGGTGATTAATTGAGGTGCGCATAAGCTGACCCGAACACCCCGATTATAAAAAAAAAAAAAAAAAAAAATTTGCTTCCACACAGGACAGGATCCGGCAAGCCCGTTTCAATGTGTGTGTAAGACGTTGTCTGGCAGTGGCAGATTATTTCACATATTATTATTTCTCCTTTTCTTATTTTTTTTTCACTTGTTACAAAGTTGTGTTGGGTTATTTGCTCAATATCATCACTTGTTACAGCAACCCTTCTCATACTTGCCTCAAGGAAAATAAATAAATAAAGTAAAATAATGTTAAGTTAATTCAAAATAAATCAACATGCATGGTCATTGTTTGGGGCAGACCCGGCATCAGTGATGGGGATTGGGGGCTGAAAAAAAAAATTTGATTTATTTTTTTGATGGGGGGAAATTTGAATATTTGAAAAAAAAAATATAATCATAATTAACAAAAAGAAGAAGAAAGAATTAGGAGGGCCGGTGTATCTCCCACCCAAAGAGTAGGTCCATCATTGGCCATTGTGAGAGAGCCCATGGGGATTGAGACGAAGAATAATTAATAATTTCTTATAAAATTAGGAGGAGAAGTTGAGAGAAAGTGTAGATTTGTGTTAAGGGAGTTATAATGGTGAGTGTAATTAATAATAATTGGCGGTTGTGTTAGAATGCAAAGATGATTAATAAGGAATTTAATGAGAAGTGGAACTCTAATTTAACTTTGAATCCGGGTTTATTGCCTTGTTTAGGAGGTTCTCAATTAAAAAACGGTTATTTATGTTTTACTATTAAAATTATGATAAAATAACAATTGGGTACTATGAATATTAATATATTACATTTTACTACAAAATTTATATAAAAATTAACATGTTACTATTTTTTTCATGTAAACCATTAGTTGACCGCCAGTTGACCTTTAAAAAGACTGTTTTATCTAGGGGTGTTCATGGGTCGGGTTGGGGTTTTTTGAAAATTTTGAGACCCGATCGGATCGGATTATGCAGGTTCGAAACCTGAACCCAAAATTTGAGAGGTGAAACCCGATCGGGTCGTCCAAAAAAATAAATTTTTTTAATGAATTATTTATTTTAAAATATAAATATTAGTTATTTTATATCCCGAAAATTATCATGTATATAATGTTTCAAGACAACAAAAGTAATAAATAAATGAAATAATAGTGAAAACTTTAAAAAAATAATAATTTTTTTAGAAATATAATAAAAATATTATAATTTCGGGTAGGGTCAGATTTTAATGTCAAACTCGTGACCCAACATGAAAATTCCGAGTCGGGTCGGGTTAACCCGAAAACTCATTATTTTTGTATGAAACCTGCGCGGATCGGATCGGGTCGGGTTCCAAGTTGAACCGACCCTATGTACACCCCTAATTTTATCCTCAAAATAAAATAAAAGTAAAAATTATAATTATACTCGGGTCTCAAAAATTTCAAAAAAACTCGACCCGACCCATAAATACTCCTAGATAAAACATTCTTTTTAAAGGTCAACTGACGGTCAACTAACGGTTTAGATGGAAAAGTAGTAAAATGTTAAATTTTATATAAGTTTAGTAGTAAAGTGTAATATGTTAATATTCATAGTACCCAATTGTTATTTTATCATAACTTTAATAGTAAAACGTAAATAACCCTTAAAAAAATGGATGGGATAAAAAATATTTTGGATTTGATTTTATTTGAGCACATAACGAGAATATGATACATATATTCAATTAGATATTTGATTAAGAATAAGATAGATCAATTTGTTAGTTTTTTTTATTAGGAATAAGATAGTTCAATTTAACATTTTATTAAAGTTATTTTATTTTGTTTTTCTTATTTCAAAATTGAGTTGCTCACGTGGCGATATAACTTAAAAATATTTAACTTATATATATATATATATATATATATATATATATATTTATATTTATATTATAAAGCACAATGGTGTGGGAGGAAAGAGAGTGTAACATATGGTTAAGATTAAAAGATATAATGTATCCAAATGTTATCTTTATGTGGCTTAATTGACGGCTCAGATAATTTCATTATAATCTAATGGCTGATAAAAAATCATTCAATTATAGAATCTAAATAAAAATGGAAAATGAAAACTACCAAATAAATTAAATAATAAAATCATTTATTAAAGGAAAATGAAAACTACCAAATAAATTAAAAAATAAAATCATTTAATTAAAAAGTAAAATCATTTAATTAAAAAATAAAATCATTTCATGATAGAATATCTCTGAAAATTAACAAACAAATTAAATAACATAATCTTAATTTATCTGTAAATTCCGTAACACCGTGCCGGAGGCACGGACAATATATAGTATATATATATATATATATATTATAAAATTTAAAACATTTTAATTGGGATATATTATTATGAGGAAATTTATTTGAGCACATAACCACAATATGATAGATATTTGATTAGGTATTTGACTTTATATCAATTTGTTAATTTTTTATTAGAAATATGACAACTTAATTTAATATTTAATTAAAATTATTTTATTTTATTTTTCTTATTTCAAAATTGAGTCGCCTACATGGCGCATTGGGAGAGCTTAAATAAATAAATAAATAAATAAATATATATATATATATATATATATATGAAAGAAACCTATTAATTTAATATATGATACTTGACATTTACAATTGATTTTTTTTTATTAAATTATTAAATTAAAATATCTATAAAATTAATTTATTATTTTAAAAATTATAAATTAAAATAATAATAATTTTTTAAATAAGAAATCTATTACAATATAAAAATAGAATCTCATATTTATTATTAAATTATAAATTAAAATATCTCAATATTTTTTTTTATTATCAAATTGTAAAATTAAAATAATAAACTCAATAATTTTTTTTTTTATCAAATTGTAAAATTAAAATAAGAAACATATTACAATATACAAACATAATATCATATTAAAATAAGAAACTAATTAATTAATAGTGTAATTTTACATTATTAATTTATAAAAACTAGACCAATTAAAAAAATATATGTGATATATAATCTCTATAATTAATTTTTTATTACATATTATAATAAAAAGATATATTATAACCTTATATTAAAATAAAAAACATACCTGACATATACCCTCTACAAAATTAATTTTTTGTTATTAACTTTTAAAATTAAAATAAAAAACCTATTACAATATGAAAACATGACATTCTATTAAAATAAGAGACATAAATAACAATCGTCCATAAAAACTAACCGAATTTTTAGTTTGGTACTATTATTATTGTTATTTCACTTTGACTTATTTCTATAAGGATTTTTCATGAATTTTTTATTATTTATTATGTTTAATGATGCATACTTTTTACATAATGACGATGAAGATATCGAGTTCGCTCATAAAATTTAAACTTAAATTGGATAAATTACATTAAATTTCATTGGAATTGATCCAAAAAAAATTAAATATTCTTTAAAATTTTTTATCAGAATTTTTTTATTATTAACTAAATATTTAAAATATCAATATAATAAAGGAGAATGGTGTTGGAGGAAAGAGAGTGTATCCAACGGCTCTCCTTATGTGGCTTAATTGACGGCCCATATCATTTCATTGGTAATTGGAGGAAAGAAAGTGGATTGATTGATGGAAATGGTAAAAAATTTTCAAAATTTCTAATTAAAAAATAGAAAGTTAAAATAAAATCATTTAATTAAAAAATAAAATCATTTAATTCTGTAACACCGTGCCGTAGGCACATGCATCATTTAATTAAAAAATAAAATCATTTAATTATGTAACACCGTGCCATAGGCACGAGCCAAATACTGTAATACTGTGCCGTAGGCACGGGCAAAAATTAGTATATTTTGATATCACAGAGATCAAAGTATCAAACTATAATATCCGCCAGCTTGCCCAACATCCCAATTGGAACCCTTGGCGCGTCAAAATCGATTTACCGCCTCACTCCAAACACCACGCGCTCTACAAACTCTGTTGAGTCCAATAACAAATTCAATCAACTTCCTTCTGCCAAACAAATTATCTTCTCAGATTGAGTCCAATAACATTCCCGCTGTAATCTCAAAATTAATTTCCATTTACGCTTTCTATTAACTAATTAATTAATTAATCTTAATCATCTATTGAATTCACATTTCTAATTGCAGGTTTTAAAAGGATGCATCGAGGACTCTCCAAGTGGAATCCCGCTGAAGGCGGCCTGGACTGTAATTAAGTTATTACCTGTTAGTTCAAATAGGTTTGTTGAAATTCCACTGATATTGAAGTTAGCATTTTGTGTTGTGCTATATTTGCATTTATGGATGGAAAATATTTTTAGGAACGGTTGAGAACATCCATTGTAGAGGCAATGCTATCCAGAACTGCGCCTATTTCTATGGTGATATTAGAAGCCATGAGGGGATGAGTCCATAAAATTTTGTATCACATTGTTCTTTCTTGGATAAATTGGTTCTTAAACTGATTTATTTTATTTCCCCTTTCTGTTATAGGTTCCTTTACCATTTTTTTAAACCTTTATTGGTTCGTGTAAGCAACATAAGCAAAACATGGTTGATGGTTGTGATGATTATGTTAAACCAGAAAAACATCAGCATGTAGAGTCAAACATCGAGTCACCCTGCTTGCTCTCTTTCAGGCGATGTTGCTCCTCAACAGTTCAATTTTGCGCAGGTCACTTTATGAATATATGTTTTTTGCTTGTTCATGTTTTCGGGGCCTTGGTAGTGTTACGTGATTGGTTAGTGGTAATGCTGTTGGGAATTTGAATAATATTGGACTCTCATAATTCAGGTACCGATTATGAACACAGAGAATGAAGAGAGAGTTCAATTGGAAACTCTGAAGGAAGATATAGCAAGGGTATGTATGTTTCTCTCCATAACTCTATGTTGGTTAGTATAAAGCTCTCCATAAAGGATTCCTTTGACTCCTTGCATCATTTTTTTTTTCAAAATCTTTTTGAGAAGTTTTTTGCTATTGCTTAATCTGCACAACCTACATTTTTGGAGACAGAGAAACTAACTGCTTTCATCTGTGGATGAACAATGCTAAATCCAAATCTAGTACTCACTATGATCCACACCACCCCATAACCTATAATGTACTGTTGCTGGGTGCAAACAAGGTGAAGTTGGTTTGAACCTTTTGGCTCCATTATGCTCATGTTGTATACCTACCTAGTCTTTCTCTATATGATCTATTTATTAATTTGTTGTATCTTTTGTTTGTTAGTGTATCTCACCTTGGTTAAATCTTGTATTTGGAATGTCTACTCATTGGGCCTCCACCTAATAGTTAAAGTTTTTGTCGTTTGAGTTTCCTAACAGTGGTAATTTGCCTGAGCCTGAAACCAGAATGGAGTTTCTTATTAGTTATATTACTACCAGGTTCAATTATTTAACCCTTTTTCCCCTGTATGTGCAGTTGTTTTATGGCCCCCTTCTGCAAGTGCTACGCTATACCCAATGCCTGTATATAGCTAGGCCTCAAACCATAAGTATTGTACTTCATGCACTATCATTAGGAAATCAGCTTTTGACATCTTATCTTTCCCATGAGAATATGAAATCATATTTCATTCAGCTCCTGAATTGCTGTGATTTATGCTGGTTAATTTAATCTTCTTATTTGACTATATTCTTTGGCAGTTCTATTCCTCTCGAAAATCCTGATTTTTCAATTTATCCAAGAGCACAGCTCTCCACGGAATACTCTCAGAAGGTTATTCTTCATGCAGAGTGATGCACATGCACTTTTCATTCCTGGAGGCTGGTAAGATTAAACCCTCACTTGATGCAGTTTATGACAAAAATGTAGTGTATTATGTTATATAAATTGTGGAGCTCATTTATATTCATCTGTCATTTGACTTATCGTGGGCCCTTCTCCGGTTAAAATTGTATATCTTATCCAATTTTTGCATTTAAACCATATTTCTTTTAAACCTTGAACTTCATCCTTTTGTTACCTTCTGAATATAAAATTACTGAACAAGCAAACATGTGCTCTGAGTACATAACCTAACCATATTTTATGGTTGTAGACCGAATGCTGCAAATGCATGCTTACTTGCTTATGCAATGGAATTAAGGTGGATCATTAATTCAATAATTTAAATAATGCATGCTTTGAGCTTTTCAGGCATAAGCCAGTAGTTCTTTGAGTCGTTTTCTGGTGTTTTAATAATTATTGAAATATTTACTTGTTGTGACAATATTATTTTCATGTACTTGTTCCAAGTCAACCATCATGTTGGTTGATTGTTGTTCTTACTGTTGCAGGTTAGATTGTCAGAAAGAACGCGTTTGCGCAGAATAGTAAGGATGTACTTGCCTTTTTCATTGTCAAGATAATTTTGTCAAGATTTACTAATATAGTAATCTACTCAAGATGTACTAATATAGTAATCTAACCTGAGTTTTTCGATATCACGTGATATCACTTTGATTGCCTCTGCTTATCTTATCCTCTGTTCATTAAATCAAAATTGCCTATGAAAGATTGACAGATAGAGAAATGATACATATCACTTTGATTTGTCATTTTCTGTTGTTATTGTTGATAATTGCTTTTGAAACTGCCTTGTTGATAATTATGGCTCAATACTGCCTTCTTCTTGCTTCACTGGGTAGAAGGAAAAAAATTATGTTGTGCATATGCTAACATATGAACCCTTGTTCAATGATCTCCATCAAATTGTACCCTTTGAATTCGTAGCATTTTTAATCAACCTCATTTCTTTGGTTTTTTGTTTTAGTTTTTAATTTTTTAGCTATATTCTATAAATTGAGTTCATTATGACGAGAAAAAGTTTCTCAAAATTATTTGCTGAAATTATCTATCAAAGCATGGGGAATTTTGGCACATATAAAAGTAATCGCGGTCTTCCATTTGTCTAATCTCTACCAGACTTTTCTTGGCAGCTGATAATAATTTATCTTAGAAAATTGGGGATTTTTGTAGTCAAAATTTTCTTACAAGTTATTTGTATACTTTAACCCTTGACTAAGTTCAGACTCATATAAAAACGAGTCACTATACTAATTATATTTGTTGTTGAAATAATTTAGCATTCCTTTTTTGGCATGTCTTTATTCTGTACATATTTAATCCTCCCTAGAGCCCACGGTGTGGGAAGCCTCGTGCGTTGGACTATTATTTTTTTTTTTTTTTTTTTTCTGTCTTTATTCAGTATCATTCGGCTGTTACTTTCCATTTTCCTTTCTTCCTTTCAATCGGACTTTTTCCCTCAAAGCATTGTAAGATATATCTCTATTTAATACTAGGACAGAACCAAGTACTGGATAAGTTTTCATTGGCTGGTTGAGAGAGACTGAAGAGGCATGCATGCGAGATCCATACTAACGGATAACCAGGTTGGTTTCTGATGAGCATGGTAAATAATGTAAAATATATGGAAATTACCTAAACATCTTAATTCTAGGGGCAATTTATGGTGACTGAACTTGAGAATATTTAACAGGTAGCGCAGAGCATGGTTTGGACCAGTCATGTCGGAATCAGGATTTGAAAGGAAAGGAACCACAGCAGAGAATCCTGTTACAGGAACTGGAACCCTGTCCACTCCAGACACTTCGTGAATTTGTTTCTTTAGTCCATGACTGTGTTAATATTGCTGATATACATCACTTCATGCAGTCCACTCCAACAATAAATTCTGAGGTAAATGTCTAATGCGCACAGAAAAATCATGACAGCTGATATGTTTCGCTTGGAAGATGATCCAATTGCTAAAATGCTGTGGAACATCAAACCGCATGCTCTTCAGGAAGTCTGTCGTTATGGTAGCGAGTTTGCAATTTCCTATAAAGCTTGCTCTTTCAATTGAGCTGCACTTTCTGTTAAAACTAGATCGAATATCCTGTAGTCTAGTTATGGTCTTAATAATTTGTTCCTTTATTATGGATAAACATGAATAGTTTTTGTTAGATCCTTGTGCATCTCTTATTCAAATTGTTACTAGATCAATATTTATGAAAAAAATTGTAAAGAAAACTTCTATTACATCTAATATGCATTATGGCAAAGCAAACTAAGTATGAATTCGACGGGGTTGTCAGATGAACAAATTTTAATTTATTTCTTGTTGAATGCACATCGTTTTAACCAGTCATATCTCTCCTTAATTTCTACTTATTTATAATAACATCCCTGCCTTTTCAGCTTTTAATTCTTTTCAGCTCAATTTCCCTAGAACTTTGGAGGCTCTATTACTGCACTTACGTTTGCCAGTTGGGGCTGAGGTCTTTACACATAAATTTGATGAGATGGATCAAAAGACCTCTGAAGAAGATAGGTATATTTTTATTTCACATGGGCCATTTCTTAAGTTGTTTGGAAACAGAGTAGACATCTTAGTTTTGTCGAGGTCCTTACACGTAAATTGTCGCAAATGAGCTTATTGTGCTTTAATTATTCATTTTCAAGGTCGTCAAAAAACCGATCTATGGTATGCCATACCATTATTGTAGTTTATGATGTCCGTATTCTGTATTATTCTCACAGCTTCTGCAAAAATTAATGAGAAATCATTGATCATACTTTTTTAAACCATGCTTGGCCATCTCTTGAAAGAATACAATCTTCATCTCAACTGATATCTTCTTGCAGTATTGATGCCATAGACTTTCATCTAGATTTGAGATATTGACATTTTGTCATCAGCAATTTCAAGTTGTTAAGCATGTTTATGATTATTAATTAGCGAGGAACGGGATTGATACATTTTTTTTACAATGATGATCATACATAGGAAAGATATTGTCACCTAAACTATTATAGGCATTTAAATCATACTTCTAGTCAAAAGTTATCTTGATGGATTTGGGAGGGATAATTTCTAACCAAAAATTGTACATCTAATGCACAGCCGACAATTATGAATATAATATACACTATGCCATTTAATGTTACAGCATCTCACTTCACCTGCCAGACTCGATTCATATCTGTGCATTAGACAAGTGGAGGGTGCCATCATAAGATAATAAAATTGATTAGTTTATCATGATGATGTGGCATTTTGAGTTGTTGACATGAAATTTCTACATAAGATGCCATATCAGAATATTTGATTTGAGGTTGAGATGTATGGTTGGAATTGCCAAATCCATGGGCTGGTCGCTTGTCATGTTAGCCACTCATGATCTTGACATTTTCAGTTCTGCGTGACTATTCTGCCTTAGAATTTATGTGCTGAATTTGGCTAATATTGAATCATATTGATCCTGGAAATAGATTTTGTCTGATATGATAACTTTTATAACATTGATTTTCCCATTCTTTTCAATGGCCTCATTATCATCTTTAAGTTATAACTGTAATTATCATCATTATCATCTCCACAGTGGACATGTGTTTGTCTGGGTTTATTTCCTTTTCAATCTGTTGCATATCAGTTTATAAGTGTTAATATAGAACGTGCATACAGACTACAAAATATCTGCTTAGCGTATCCATGAAATAATCAACACATCTTTGGATTTCTTAGAATTCAGATGAATAGCTTTGCCTAAATTTTCGAATATATTCATGAGATGTATATTTAATGTTTCACTAATCTCTGTTGCAGGCATTCAAGAACGTCATGGATAAATACTTGGGGATAAAACTTTGATTTCCAAAGCTCATTGACCAGACGACATTACTAGTGAGTAGTGACACTTCCTTAAAGAAATTGGTCCCGGAAATGATTTCGAGACAGTAAATGATACCAAATTCATTGCAGAAGCTTTCTGTCTCAATCAGTACTTTCTCATAGGAGTCATCTGTAATTTTGTAAGAAAAGAATCATTATGGCATTCAAATAGTGCTACATATATCATCTTTGTACATAAATTTCTGTTCTATATTTGATTGGCTTGAAATTTCACTCAATTGAATTGTTTTAACTTCTGTATAATTCAAATTCTCAACCTCATGCTTTTGTCCCTTTATTTGAGATGCAATGACATCTATCAAGACTCTGTACTAACCAACTACATTGGAATGATAAATTCATTTATTTTCCATGTTAACGACACTTCATTTGTTCCTGTCTTTCTTTAGTGTTATTATTTTTAAAAAGCATTTCATGTAGTAGTTTTAAAATTTAAACCTAACGGCCAGTTTGGAAAGGGCAAGAAGTGGATAGCATGAAATCTTGAGAAAATACTATGACCTAGTCAGAATAAAGCAATGTTCCTAAAATGTCATCAGCTAGACATTCGGTGGATGAGCTAGTCTACAGGAGTGAGTACTAATGGTGATGTATTCGGGGCCTCCTCCTCTCATAGGTAAAGTTGTCATGATTATTAATCTCTTTAGTTATCATCTCATCTTTATTCACTTTGTATTGCTACTGTTACAAGAAACTTGTGAAGAAATATATTGCCACACCATGCTAATATTGATTCCAATGCTTTATTTGTATCTCAATGATAGTACTCGATAGGGTTGTGGAAAAAGAAGTGTAATATGGGGATTTGCAGCAGAGTGGAAAAGAAGAAAAGCACAGAAAAGAAGGGAGTGATAATTATTAGGGTTAGTTAGGAAGGAAGAAAAGAGGCAAAAGCTAGGCTTGTTGGGATGAGATTCTCTGAAGGAAGATGACATATGCAAGTGTTTTTAGACTTGAGAGAGGAAAAAAGGAAAAGGGGTGAGAGGGAATAGAAGAGAACTAGAGAAGCTTTTTGTTTGTCTGTTTGTGCAGCATTTAGATAAAAAGAGGCAGGCTTTTTTACTAGGCAAATAGCATGTATTGTACCTTAACCCTGCATCTTACATATGCTTTCTAAAAGCTTGGATATACCACAAATCCCACCTTCTCCTTTTATTAATCCCAATGCCCTCCCTCTCTTTGCTGAATATCCTAATTTGAAGTTGTGGTGACAAAAGATAATGGCCCTTTCCTTTTTCATCTAGCCATGTGAGCTGTAGACTGTAGTTAGCCATTTGAAGTTAAGCTATAGGCCTTCAATAAAATTCAGTTACCCTTTGGCCTTTGTATTTCATATTTGTTATATATCAAGAGCAGAGGGAAAATCTTGGGGGCGTCAGACAGACATCAGGTATATATTTTCTCTCGTTCTTGGATTCTTGTTGTGCTTGTATTTATTTACTCATGCATGATTGTCTCAATGAGAGTATCAATATTTTGTGGGAATTATTGGATTATACTCGTAGACAAGATTGATCAATTAGTGGGTCATGCAGAAAAAAGCAAGGGAAGCACTATCAGTTATTTTGTTTTTTTGGAATGGTAATGCAGATCAAGCAGGCAAGTAAAGGCTGTGTGATATGGGGACGTGCACAGAAATTGATAAAGGGAGGTAATGAAGAAAAAGAAAATTGAGAAGAAATGAATGGTAATTTTTAATTTTAAAGTTTCAAACTTTGAAAGTTCAATTAAGCATATCTTTTTGATAACCGTTGACATTTCTTCTTCTTTCATTTTCTCCCATTCTTTTCTTTTCTTTTGTTTTAGTACCACTTTCTTTCGGACCACTATCACACCCGCACAAATACACATCGAATTAGTAAGCCTTTTTTTTCCTTTCACTCACGCTTACAGCAAGTTTTAATTTAGAGCACTCTCTCTTGGAAAAAAGGCTACTGTTTCTTGAAATTATCCAACTCTTTTTCTTAGTATCTCAAAAGAAAGTTGTAGTGCAAAAGAATTTCTCGGAAATTGATTACGTGAATCCACCATTGAAATTTGATATGAGGAATTGGCAAAAAAATTAAAATAAAATAAAAGCAGATTTATCAGCGGGAAATTTTACTTAGGGTTTCTGCTCTCAGCTTTGTTTTAGTGGTAATTTAATGCAAATGTGCGGATGATGATGTCAATGAGTTCATTTTGAGAGGAGTATTAGCATGTAACATTTAATTAAGGTGTTGTAAATATACAATAGTAAAATGTTACATTATAATATCTTTTGTATTTATTTATTATTTTTAAATTTCTAAAATAATGAAATTATAATAATCTTAAAGTAATCATGGCCTACACTTAAAATATTTTTAATGGGTTAATCTCAATTTATCCTTGGATGTTTTAATTATTTTTAACCCACTCTTCAAATTATTGAAAATATCAATTCGCCTCCATTTATTAAGAATTGATTAGCGCGATCTCCATTTACTTTTATTTTTAGAACATGAAATGGAGGTGGGTTGATTTTATCAATAATTTTAGTGGCAAATTGAAGTATGTCAATTAATTTGAACGTAGATTGAAATTAAACCATTTTTAATTTACTACTTGTTGGGAAGATAGCGAGAGGTATGTTATATAATATTATTTCAATTTACATAGTAACTGCAGCAGCTGACAAGTTTAGCAAGCAAAAAGCGACCATAATTGAGTGGAAAATGTGAGTTGATTATTATTGCAACCATTTGTAATTAACAAATTCATTAAATCAATTTTCAAAATCACAAGCACATTGGAATCTTCAAACTATATTTGTTTTTTATTTTTTAATTTATGGAGGCTTTTTTTTTTTTTGAAATTGTTAGGAAATATCACCGCTAATCCACCATTTCCGGGCTTAAATGGAGCAGTTAAAACCCCCGACTCTTCCAGAAAACACATTTCTTGAATTCGAACCCAAAATCTCAAAATGAATTTATAAATCCTATAATATCAAACCACGTCCCTTAAAAATATTTATGGAGGCTTTACTTACTAGAAATGAAATGAAATGAAATGGGCTATCACTATCAACTAGGTTGGTTAGAAGGGCAAACTCGTCAATCCAAAGAGAGCAAGGTATGGCCCTCAACCGACACTCTTTATCTCTCATATCGTACTTGGCTTAATTATTGATATGATCTGATGATTTTTAATTGCATACTCATGTAAATTAATGGAGGGTAAATTCGTAATTATCCTTGATTGAAGCATATTATTGAATTTGAGTTGTTGTAGTGTCATCATCACGAGAGAGAAGAATGCATCCTGATCACATCACATGCATGGGTTTTGAATTCTCTTTGGCTTTAATTTGTTTCTTTTTCTACTTCATCAAATAAATTATTGCATGACTATATGATCATTAATTAATCTCATACCGTACCTATGCTTGCGGTTTCAATTCCATGCATTTAATGGTGAGCGGGTTAAAATTTGATTTTTCACAAATTTTTTTTTTCATTTTAATGAAGACAAATCAAAATTATTTCATTAACAAATCATATTTTTCATTAATTTATAAAAGATATTTAAAAAGATAATCCGACATATAAGTGACTCCTCCACTGTATACATTATGCATACATCTTCATGTTCAATAATTAATTAAAGAGATTATTATGTTTATATATAGTGGGAAAGTTAGCGAAACACCCTTGAACTTTGGTAAATCAAGCGAAACCGCTCTCATATTTTAAAGCTTAGCAAAAATCCCTCATCCTTTATAATAAAAACAAAAATATTGATAACAAAGCCCTTTTGTATATGGTTTTGCTTAGTTTTAAAAGATTAAGAGATTTCATTTAATTTTACTAAATATCAGTGTGTGTTCTGTTATTTTTTCCTATATATAATTTAACTAATTTCATATCAATTAAAAGTTTTAGATTCTTGGGATTCATTGGAGAAAGTGTATGGGTAGAGAGATATATTCAAAGTAAATCTTTGTTCTAAAGAAGAAAAAGACAGCTTATCAGCCAGTGTAAATTAATCCCACAATGGTCCTTAATCTTACCTCCAATTCGTCTTGGACTGGTGTTAAAGTATGCATTTAATATACATATTTTATTAACCTTAATTCATTCTTATTTATAAATAATCTTCTTATGAATAGGAAAGAGATGTAGGTGCAGAAGCTGCTCAAATTTTACAGTTTTGTTTGTAAATGATAATGGCAACATAGGGTCATGGATTATAATTCTTTAATCCACTTTAGTACAATCAAGTCCATGGTTTTTTTCTTGACAAAATTAGAAAGATTTAAGCTCATAATGAAGACATTACAAAAATTTCAATTGAATTTTAGAACAAAAAATCATTGTCATTCAAAATTAATATAGAATTTAAACTATGTTTTATTTCGAATCTATAATCAAAACGAAATTGAGATTAACGAATACCAACGATTCCCAACTTACATGACAATGCAGTTGATAATGAGCAAAAGAAAATTAAAAAAAGTAGTCACCAATAAAGAAGAACAAAGGAAACAAAATTTTACCATAGATAGATCCTCTCCAAATCTATAGCAACTTCTCATTAATTGCCTATTCTTTAATTAATCATTATTACATATGAATTTGAAAGCTGTCGTGATAAAGATGGGACATTGAAATTCAAAGGACCCGTGAGTGAGGGCATATCTTTATTTTATGTTATGCATGTGACATTTATGAAAGTACGAGAATGCCACCATCTTCACCTGACTACACTACACGTTTCTTCTACATCGTCCGGGCAAAAACGTAAAATGGAACTTCATTTTCACTGCAATCTGATCAATATTGCAAACGAGACAAAATTTAAAGTGAAAACAACTGATTAATTAAAAGCATTTAGAAGTTTAAAAGACCAAATGAAACCAAACACACGATAGTGGTAACATCGTCCTGAAAGGAAATTACTATTTTACCCTCGGCCTTGTTCAACAATCACCCCATGTTTCCGGGGCAGCGGCTGGTTCATCAAATCCAAAACCCTGAGGTTTCAACAATGTGTGGCCTCTCTCATATGGGTGGAACTCTAAGCCTGCTGTGTAGTTTAGCACATCCCTCACGTTTACGCTGACGTTAACACCTCCGTTGACATTTTCATTACCGTTGCCATCATCATCTCCAGTGAGACCAAGAAAGTCCCTTGTCAGGCGGTCATTCTTTTGCCACGTGGAAAGATTTCCTGACGTTAAGCCCAGGCCCATGTAGGAATCCGGCGAGATGTGATTACTAACTGAGTTAAGACGAGCCAACTCTCCCATGTTGAGACGATGAGTCGTCGCCATGTGAGCACCCATTGACTGAGGTTGCTGTGCAGCAGTTGCACTACCAACAGTTGCAGCCTTTTGCAGAAGTGCAGTGGCTGACATGTGGTGAGCTGACGTGGCAGTGTTTAAGCTGGGCTGCTGTGTCCTCACGTGACGTTCTTGAAAGTATGGTGGGATTTGAAAATGGTGAGTTTCAGACTTGACGGGAAGTTGGTGTTGATGAGGATTGTTATTATTAGGGTTAGGGTTTTGAGGTGGGTCCCAAGGAGATAGGGGAATGTGGGTTGTTGTGAAAGGGAAGAGAGAAGATGATAATTGGGTTTGTGAGGCAATTTGGAGAGGAGAGTGCAAATTTGGGTTAATTATGGTGGCTGCAGCTAGTTGTTGATTTGCTGATAGTCTTGCACTTTCTTCTGCTAATGCATCACAAAATGCTCTATGTGTTATGAAGCTATCCTTCCTGTGAATAAAATGTTTAATTAACAAAAGATCATGAGAGTTGAGTGTATAATCAAATTTGATGAAGATGATATAATTTTATTTCTCTTTTTCATGGTTAAAATAAAGGAAAAGGGTAAGAGTGTAAGGCCATGCATGCGGCTATTAGATAGGGACCTACAATTACAAAGTCATAAAGCTTACAAGTTACAACATAAAAGGAAAAAGAAATGATCTTTGATGGTCAAATTTATGCATGCATGACATTTGATTAATGTTTATGCATGCAGCATTGTCATGGATGTAAGGGTTCAAAATTTCAAAATTTCGATAACAATTATATATATATATATATATATATATATATATATATATAGAAACTGGAAGTCATGCATGTAATTTAACAATTACAAAGATATGCAATTGATGAAAAGGCCATGTGTTTACTCACTGAAGGAAAATGATAAGAAATCAGTATACCAGATATTCTTTACACATTTATCAACTTTCCTCATTATGAATATTTCAGAGTTTCTGTGTTCTCTCTGTAACTTAATAATGGCATGCTAGCTTCATGCAAAAAAAAAAAAAAAAAAAATGGTCACGGGTGTGTTCTTTGCCCTGAAAACCTAAAGGCAATTAAGTAATTTCCTTATACTTTTTGTTGGACTTTGAGCAGATCTCCATCATTGTTTTTGAGACTGCAGTCACTCAATTACAAAGTACCAAAATATTGTAACAAGTAGCAACACTGATAATATGAATTGTCATGCAAAATTGAAAATTTGAAGACATCATGTTTAATTTGATTGTTCTATTCAATGCATGAACTTGGCAGGTTCAGACTTCAGAGATTCAGTTTTCTCTTGCAATGTCTACAGAAACAGACACTTATTAATTAATGGTGTCCTGTACTATGCAGTGGTCAGCACTCTTGTGTAAAATCTACACTCATTGAACCAAAAAACAAAGACCTATGAGACTTGAGTCCAAGGTGATGCATAGCTAAAGCAATGAAACGTTATCAATACTAATAAAAGATGTAGGAATAAATTAATTATACTTAGTACCTGGAGAAAAGGGTTCCACAGTCACATCTATATTCTCTTGTCCCACAGGTTTTAGAATGAGCCTTCCAATCAGATTGAACAGCATAGACCTTTGAGCATTTCTCACACTTCCATTTTTTCTCTCCATGTTTCCTGCAGTAGTGTTTCTTGATACCTGTAAGATCACCGAGAGCTCTTGAAGGATGGTGATGAACACAAGATGGCTCAGGACAAACATAGGCTTTCTTTTTGATTTCTTTGTTGTTTCTTTGCTTCAGTTTCCATGGCAGGTTATGACCTCTCCTGTGAAGTTGCAGGTTCTGGTCTCTTTGAAACCCTTTGTTACATATCTCACACACAAATCTGTTTGTGGCCAATAGAGACTTTGGAGATAATGCTATCACCTCAGCATCAGGATCTGCCAAAAAAACACAGTGTATATAGAAAAAATAAAAAAAATGAAAATCAAGTTAAACTTGAAGAGATGGATTTTCAAACAGTTTTTTTAACTGGTCACTCGTGTTGAAAATCAGGGCTAAAAAATTAAAAATTGAAGAGATTGATACCTGGATTTCCAGGGAGGCTTCTCTTTTTCTTGACTTTGTGTGGATTCTGAGGAGAATTAATAGTAGAAACAACAAGATTTAAGCCACCAAAATCTTGAACTCTAGTGCCAGAAGAAACACTAGCTTCTTCAGACAAAGAGGTTGAATTGGATATAGCAGCAGCAGCAGCAGGAGGATGAGGAAACATATTGACTTGTGTGACTGTGAATAGAAGAAAACTCCAACAAAGAAAAACAAGAAAATGATAAACTTCACTTTGAATCTTTTGTTTGTTTGTTTGATACCCTTTATCCCTTTGCTCAAATAGAGAGCTCTCTCTATCTCTCTCTCTTGCACCTTTGAAGAAACTAACAAGAATTTGAAGGACCAGCTGTTTTAATTTGGGGGTATTTATAAATCTAGATTCTAGATAAGAGTCATGGATTGCTTGTCTGAGAAACTCTGCTAAAACAAATTCAGATATGTCTCTTTCTCATGATCATCATCATCAGCAAGCCTAACTCTGCTCCTCCATGCAATCAATACATAATAAGATTGTTTTTCTTTTTCTCTAAACCCTTAAGACCATACTATCCAATAACCCTTACTATTTATGTGCATAAAAGCAACAAAAAAAAGATTATATGTAGAGACAGAGAAAGATACAGCTAATGAGAATAAAATGGAAAAAAATTTCAGTGGGTTGATGATTATATTGGCAGAATAAGAAGCAGGGGTGGTAAAATACAAAATTAAAAAGAAATACTAGAGGAAAAAAAAAAAAGAATTCTGTAAAGTAGAGAGGGAGGAAAAGGCAGCTAGCCTAAGCAAAGACTATAAGAAGAATCAACCCACTTGATTCAGCCTTTTTTGTTTTTCAATTTTGTTATAATTATTTTAATATAAATCATATATGGCCCCTTTTAACTGTCGATTTTTTTTTTTATTTTAATAAAACGAGGACTAAATAAAAAAAAAAATTTGAAACATTACATTGTAGAATAATGTATAATGTATTGGAGTGTTTTTTTTTTTTTTTTATAAATGTTTTAGTTTGATTATTATTTTATTAAAATGGAGATGATGGGAAAGCATAGGTAGCTCGACCCTTAGTCAAATTAGATGATCGTCTAGGGTTTTACCCCAAATACAAAATCCCATAAAAATTTATGTCTATATATTTAAGTGTATTATAAAATTATTATTAATTTTTTATGTAAAAAAAATAAAAATATCCATAATTGATTAGTTAATTATAGTATAAAATTATTAAATTATTACATTTTTAGTAAACATTTACTTTGAGTTTTCTTATTTTCCAAACAAATAATAGAGTTATTTTCTTTTTCTAAAAATATCTCTAATTTAATAAGATCTTGTTAAATTTTTTAGCTTAAGCCTAAAAAAAACTTGAGCCACCCCTGTGGGAAAGTTATGATATATATATACAGTATACACATATAAATGAGGGATGAAGGATCCATTATTTTATTAAGTTAGAAATCTGACAAAAAATACAGATTTCAATGTACTAAAAGTCAAACACCACTATATTGAAATTTGTATTATTTTTATCTTTAAGTTTGATATTTAACTTAATAAAATTACCAAGATCTTTTATTAGAAAGTCATTATATTAGTAGTTCTTATACGGACGTCCATATGTATTAAGTATTAACATTCGAACGGAACTAAAATACCAAAAAAACACAAACTCCAATACACTAAAAGATAAAATAAATGATCTCTAATTCCCTACCAATAAAGAATAAAAAATAAACAAATCATATTGTACATTAAAAATTTAAAAATTTTTGAATTCGAAACCTCTTATTTTGAGTTAAATTTGGAGATCCTAAAATACGATATGTATCGACTCTCACATAACCATTTGTGTCATCTCACATAATAACCCATATATATGTATATAAGTATGACGTTGACACTTTTTTTTTGTCTTTTCTTTTGTTCCTGTTATAAAACACCCAAAACCCAAAAGGGCATTGATTTGAATATGGAATGACAATAAAAGGAGGGATTGCTTAGCAAAGGACTTAGAAAAATGAGAAGCTTAGAAAGCTTTTGTTTGAGTGGCAAAGGCAGATGAGGGAAATAGATAGGGCTTCTTAACCTTTTCAAATACTCCACTACTAAAAATGATTGATCTATTGATTGACACTCAGCTTATACTACATTTAGTTTTTAACAGCATACATTATTAAAAGTTCATAATAATGTATTTGATTATAATTTAATAAAAGCTAATGAAAATCAGATTGATTATATTTCAATTCAATAATGTCCAACTTTAAAATATTGTTCCCTTAATGGTTTTCTTTTTGAAGTATTATTGCAGACTTTGTGGACTCTCTCTCAAGCAATTCTTTTTTTCATTATTTTGTGGATGAATTTTTTTTTTCACTCTCTATTTTACTTTATTAATGTTAGTTATATTTTCTGAATACTTCATCGGCACTCTAAAATAGTACAATAATTTTAAAGATTCAAAATTTATTTTTTAAATTTACAATCATAGTTAAAAATAAAAATAAAAATTCGGTGTTGATTAAGTAATCACAAAATACAACAAGCATTAATATTCTCTCTCTTTTATAATTATTCTTTAGTGAAAGTGTTGAAGCAAACCCCACCGAGGGGGGAATTTTGGAAGGCCTCTTCTTTTTCCCCCCTTTAGCTTTTTTTTTTCATTATTCCAAACCCAAATCTAAAGCCATGCGGATATATCAAACTTGACCATTTTATCCTCTTCATCCCTCCATATTAAATTGTTCAAGTAGTTGAACAACTACAACATTGGTGGCTAGAATAGTAATTGTAGCTAAGAAAAATTAAAAGGGTTTCCCTTTATTTAGAGGGAATGCAGCTCTTTATTAATATCTAACGGTTGCTCATATGAGGGCATGAGGCACAAGGCGCAACTTCCATGCAAATTAATTAAGCAAAATCTAAGAGCTTATGATAAGCTTTTAGGAAAATACATGGCCAATATATAAATGACGTAGCACTTGTTAAATCCTTTGGAATCCTATGTGAGTCTTTTGATCTCAAATCTTTTGAATAATTTGGGCTTTTGAGTAAGATTCATGTTCCTTTTCTTTTGAGATGATAAGATGAGATTTATGCTTCATTTGATTCTCCTTTGATGCCAAAAAGCCCTACTTTTGCTTCTGGTTCTGGCCTGGGTATATACATTAACATTACATATATAGTACATATTTGCTCTCTCTTGCTCAGTACCAGTCAATATTCTTTTCAAGAATGACTAAAACCCATGATTCTAATTGTGGGTCGACAAAAATACGAGTATGAATTTAAAATTTACTCATTTTTATATAGGGATGACAAAATATCGGATCGGGGCTCGGGTTTTACCAAATCCGGCCGGAATCTCTATATTTTTTAGTCGGGTTCGGGCCCCATAATAATGTATTATTATTTTGAAAAAAAAAAACTAATTTTTTAATGTTTTTATTACTTATAAAATTAATTATTTTTAGTGATATTTTGAACCTTAAAAATTTAATTATAAATAAATATATTTAGAATTAAAAATATTTTTTAATATAAATTATTCGGGTCCCTTTTTTTGCCAAGCCCCTCAGGCGGGGCTTTCTCAACCCTAGTTCTTGAAATACATAACTCCCTTAAATTTTTAAATATTATGTTTTAGCCTAATATAGTTCGCGGCTTCTCCAATATAATTATTATTTTTTGTCATCTCAATTTACTGATATTATATTATAAAATATTCAAACTTATATTTTCCTGACCTCCATGGGACCAAAATCTTTGATCCACTAGTTGTCATATATAATATAAACTATGGAAATTATGAATTATGTACTTAATATTTGACACATTATTAAAAATATACAGATCCTGAAATTTTATTTACCAATCCACCTAAGATTGTATAGTGTATCAAAAGAGTAAAAAAAAAATCAACTATTTTGTATCAAATGTATATGAAATATTTGACACATGTTTAAATCGTATATCCAAATTTAGTACAAATTTAATTTATTTTATAATCTTTGGATAAATAAAATTTTAGGATTTTTATTTTTTTATAACGTGCATGTAGATATTGCATTTTCTACGCATAGCTCAATAATGAGTCTCTTACGATGACATCTCATGCAAATTGGGAAAATTGCAATATAAGTGTTAGGAAAAAAGTACTCCATGAAATAAAACTAAAAGCCAGCCAGACATCACCTATGTCCGGCATACCTTCTCTCAAACTAGAGAATCTGGTCGGATACACCCTAAAAACCCTAAATCCGAGCGGACAAGTCATAGTTGTCATTGAATGTTTAGATTGTCAGTTACCAAAGACACGATATCTGATTGTAGTCGATCAGATATGAAATTCAAATTGAACATCCAGCCGGACATGTATTAAAATGGTCAACACACATTCAAATTACCAAGAGATGAAGTAACGAGCTGATTAATGGACGACCTGACTTACATTTCAAATTATACGTCCAGCCGGACATGGATCGAACATTACAATCTACAGTAACACCAGACAGAGAGGAGACCATAGATGGATTCTATTCCCCTTTCCATTCTCATATCCCTTACTCACACTATAAAAATGGGGCCTTCCCCCTCACAAAAAACAGCGGATATACCTTAATAACCCTAAAATACTGAAACAATGATATCTTAAAACTCTTGAGAGAGAAAGTGAGCAAATACCCTATGATCCTTGGAGTTTCTTACATTATGGTGCGAATACAGCAAAATCTTAAACTTCATAGGCGTCTTATGAGCCAAACGACACACAAAGGTACGACATGAGGGCACATTTTTATCACTGTTTTTCTTTAGTTTTGCTTGTTATACAATATCTCTAGCCTGCTCTAGGACACATCCGGCATGACATGCATGTCAACACACATATATCAGTCATGTAGTTATAATATCATGTCTAACTCCTCCGAGGCCAGGCCGAGGAATATGCACCTTATATTATGTTATCTGCACGCACTAATATTTTTTTTATTACTGTTTTGTTATGTTAACTACTTGATTTTATCATCTTATTACGACTTAGCCATTTGTTTGCTCTATTGTTATTTATTATTATCGCATGCTAATCAGTTCATTATGGATTAATTGTTTATTACATGTTTGTGTGTTATGATATGTGAGTAATATCCGACCTGACCTATTACAGGTTTGGCCGGACATCCCTTTATATATCTGGTCGGATGACCCATTTTAGTATATATGATGGAATCCCGGATATAAGTTCCATAACCAATTCTGAAGGGACGGTAGTATGATCCGTACTCAGGATACAACTCCACATACCACTGGGAGATGGCCATCCTGTTTGCTCCATTACTGTAATATCTACATGTACAAGTTTACTATATTAATCATTAGAATTATTGCTTGTTCACTACCTTAGTTATCGAAACTGTTAGTATTGTTTACCGTTTGTTTTACCATTTTTGTTATTGTAATTGGTTTATGACATTATTTCACATGTTATTATTGCAATTGAGTGTTTCTGGATCATGCATCACATCATGCTAGACTTCAAGTAAGTATGCCGGACATTAAATATGAGTAGGACATCCAGTCGACCATGGTCATGTTTGGCCCGACCTCTCCGCGGCCAGGCCTATAGGATGCTTGAGAAATAGCTAACAGTCATCTCTTGGGATCCCGAAGAATCTGGATCCCAAGTATATAACCGACCTCTCCCAAATCTTTCATTTGGAATTGGTTAGCTAGCAAGGTTTTCACGTCCGAGAACATCTTTACATTATTCCCAATGAGTAAAATATCATCGACGTACAAAATGAGAAAAATCACATTTCCGTCAATGACGCGCTTGTATATATAAGGCTCATCAACATTCTGTTCAAAATCATAAGACTTTATCGTGGTATCAAATCTTATGTTCCAAGATCGAGATGCTTGCTTTAGTCCATAAATGGACCTTTACAACTTGCAAACCTTTTGCTCTTGACATTAGGCTATGAACCCCTCTAGTTGTATTATATAGATATATTCATCAAGATTGCAATTTAAGAATGCAGTATTGACGTCCATCTATCAAATTTCATAATCTTAATATGCGGCAATAGACATAATAATGCAGATGGATTTGAGCAGTTAACTCCATATTTCTAAGTATAACCTTTGGCCACTAGCCTAGCCTTGAGGTATGTACCTTCACATCTACTCCCATCTTCCTCTTGTATATCCACTTGCAACCTATGGGTTTTACCCCATCATGTTGGTCTACAAGTTTCCAGACTGAGTTGGAGTACATAAACTCCATCTCGAGGTTTATGGCTTTGAGCCATTCCTCTTTATCAGAATCATCCATTGCACTATGATAGGTCAATGGATCACCATCATTGGAAGCGAAAACTTGTGCCTCTCCAACTCTTAGATAACGATTAGGTTGTCGTACAACCCTCCCACTGCGTCTAGGTGGCTGATCATTCTGACAAATTTGTATCTGATGCTCAGATGTCGAAGGTGATATATTTTTGTCAACAATTGTTGACGATGGTGTGCTAGTCGAACCAGCAATATAGACATAATCTAGAAACATAACGTTTTTCGACACAAACACTTTGTTATCTTCAGGACTATAAAAGAATCCACCCCTAGTCTCCTTAGGATAACCTACAGATAAGCACACCTGAGAACGTGACTCCAACTTAGTACTTATTCTTCAGCACATTTGTTGCGATGAACACTAAAAAGTGCACATTTATTAAAAGAAAAATTAATCGTTTTACACTTGTAGTTTCATTAATCCCTTTAATTTATCATATTTGTAAAATAATAATTAAATTTATGTTTTATATATTTTTATTGTGATTTTTATTTCTTATGTAGGTGAAATTATAATTTGGATGCATAACTAGAAAAATGGACATGACATTTGGATTTTGGTGGCCAAAAACTTGAATGGCATTCTAACAGTGTACAAATTCAGAAATTCCAACCATGCGTAATTTTCGTATTCTGGCCACAACTTTTTACTCTGATATCAGATTGAAGTGATTTCGGTTCCAAATGAAAGCGATTCAAATATCTACAATTTTGTTGTTGACAAGATTTTCTAGTTCTAAAGTTTTCAAGGCCAAAATTGATGAAATATCCAACGTGTGTTATAAGTAATTATTAAAGTACAAAAAATATTTGGATGAAAGCAATCCACCTTTCGGTGGATTGCCATCACATTGTCAATTACAATTACAATTGCAATTGAAATTAAGAAGTGAGAGCACCTCATTTTCTTCAGTCGGGATTCCATAGTTTTCTCTGAAAATTTGTGGATTTCTAGCTCTTGTATGTTTTATTTTTCTTAAAGTTTTTATATATATATATATATATATATATATATTTTCTTTCGGTAATAAAATTATGCGTGTTTTTATTCAAATTATAAGTAGGTAATTTCTTTTTGTTGGGGTAAAGAGTGAAGCTTTTAATATGAAAATATAGTTTAATCCCACTTATATAATAATATATAAATTATAATCTAATGATTAATACTTAATTTAAATCTGGATTAATTATTGACAAACTTTGTTACCGCCTATATGGCTGGTTTTATTTATTTGGCATAATTGAGTATCTCAATGGACTTATTATAGACAAAGTTATCACCACCTTTATGACTGGTTTTATTAGTTTTGGCATAATTAATTCCTGAAATAAATTAATTGGGTAATAGTGATAATTTATATATTATAAAAAATTAGATTTCTAAATTTGAAATATTAAAAGTGGATCTCATAGTCCCAACATTTTATTTTATTTTTGCAGTTTAATTTAAAATTTCCAATCATTCAAACAATTCAATCTTTTTCTTTTCACTCAAATTATTATTTTATCTTATTAAATCTATTTCCTGTGGATCGATCCCGATCTTACCGGGTTATTTTATTACTTCGACACTCTTATACTTGAGAGTAAAGAACCACTTTTGAGCGTGTCAAATTTTTAGCGCCGTTGTCGAGGACTATAATTTAGTAGATAGAATAATAATTTAACATCCTTCAATTTTCTCTTTTCTTTTCTTTTATTTTTTTCTTCTTCTTTTTGTTTTGTTTTGTTTTTTTATTTTGTATTTGCTGCATCTTTTTTTTTTAACCACTATATTTGTATTTTTTTCTTTTGTCATTTATTTTAACTTTTTTTTTCCTTTCGTTCACTTGTTTATTATTTTTTATTTTTGTAAGTATTTCATTTGCATTTTTAAATTTTAGCAAATTAGGTTGCATGAGACATTGGTCTCGATCATCTAGCGATAGATTAAATAGAGAGTCTTCATCACCTTCATCGTCAGTCAAAATAGCCGAGAACCAAAATGAAAATCCACCTGCCCGAGTTGAAAATCCAGTTGATCAGGAAGAGAACGAGTCTCAACATGGTGATCTTAATCATCCTAGGACACTCAGATGATTCATGAATCCCACTAGGACATGATCACCATTTTGCATTGTTTTCCCATAGATGCAGCAAGTTTCAATTTTAAGCCAAGTGTTATCCAACTTTTACCCACATTTCACGATCTAAAATCAGAAAATCCTTATCAGCACTTAAGGGAATTTAAAGAGATATGTAACACATGCACATACCAAAATTACAGCATGAATATAATTCGATTAAATTTTTTTCCCTTTTATTTAAAGGATAAAGCTAAAATTTGGCTGCAGAGCCTTAAGTCAGGATCCATCCGAACATGGGATGATTTGCAAAAACAATTTCTAAGAAAATTATTTCCCCATCATAAGACAAACTCCTTTAAGAGGAGAATCACAAATTTCACACAAGAATCAAGAGACACACTTTACCAATGTTGGGAGCGGTTTAAAGAGATGTTGAATGTTTGTCCACATAACGAATTTTAAAAATGAAGGCTGGTCGCCTACTTCTACGAGGGTTTAACACCCCAATGTAAACAAAGTAGTGGAAATGATTTGTAATGGTGATTTTAGAGAAAAAAATCCCGAAGATGCACTAGATTACATAGAACACATAGCAGAAAATGCACAACAATGAGACACAGTTGGCACTTATAAGTCGTCTGTAAAACCACAACCATCTAGTAGAGGCATGTTTAACCTTACGGAAGACTATGACCTTTATGCTAAGTATGGATCTCTAGCTAAAAACATTGAGGCATTAGAAATGAGGAAGAGTGATCATGTCAAGTCAGTTCAAGAAGTAACGTGTCAAATCTGTAATTCAAATGAAAATATCACACAAGTTTGCCCATGTTGGGGTTTTTAGGGGCAAATCCGGGTAAACGCAGCGGAACGCGGAAAATCAAAATTTTCCGATTTCAATAATTTTTATTGGGCAATTAAAATAAACATATTTATTCTAATTACTTGGCTGGTGCGAAATCAAACGCGTATAACGCAAGCGCATGTATCGTTCAAGTAGTATAAAAAGTATCGATTCCACAAGGACTTAATACCTAAGCTATTAATTTATATGAGGCCAAATGATTACTAGTATCTAATGGATTGATTATTTTGATTGGGATGGTGATGACTTTAAATTTAAAAACAAGTAAATAAAATTGCGCAAAGGTAGGTTGAGAAAAATTCAAATTTATAAAACTATCCGGAGTTGTGATTTCTTCCAATATCATTTTAAAGATGAAGTGGTTATTTAATGTTTGTGTAATATATCAGTTTATTAACCTGGAACACGATATTATGCAAAAGCCTCTGTCGATGGTCAAATGCAAATACCCAGTTTAACCCAATTGAACCATATGTCTATGTCAACCAAATTACATGGATTCATTAAGTTTAAGTTCCAATTATGGCTACCCCCGCCTGACATGTATATGTCTATCATGTAAGGAAATCTATTAAAGGGTTATCTATTCTCAAGGAAGATCGTGATCTTTTAAGTCTAAGGCTGAAACCTAAAATTCCTTTGTCGAGTTTATTTTAGATTTACCAGATCAATCTTATTAGTGGCCAATTAACAAGACGCATTAAGCTTAAAACTTAATAAGTAAACTTTTAAATTACCCAAACTACAAAATAACCCCTTATAAACCGGTGATATTAGAATTCATCACAACCCTAGATAACTAACTTAGTTATGACACATAACTAGGGCGAGTAAAAACTTAAAAATAAAAGACATAAAGTAAAATGCTGAAAAGTAAAAAAAGAAAATTACAATAAAAGAAAATGCTAGGGCTAGATAATCTACTTTTATCACTACTATTTTAGATATCTCCCTTAATATAATATATTAACTTGTGTGATATTACCAACCAGCCATATAGGCGGTATCCTAATTAAATCAAATTAAGTGCATAAACCAGCCATATAGGAGTAAATTACCAACCGACCAACGAGGCGGTATCCATGCTTAGTCAGATTAAAACCAATTTATAAATGATTACCAACCGACCAATATAGCGGTATCCTTGTTAAGTCAAAATTTAAATAATGAATATATTATAATTAAGGGAGATTAATCTAAATAGCAGTAAGAAAAGTTTTACCTTTCACCCTAGCAAATGAAAGTTACGACCTCATAGCTGAATAGTAAAAACTGAAAAAGTAAAGAAAGCAAATTACTATTACAGAACGTAATTAAAATTAATTACAAAATTGAAATTAAAAGAAACTAGATATAAAACTCTCTATTTACATCAGAGGATTTAGAGAGGAAGGTACATTTGAAATCAGAAAATTGAGCTGAATTTATAGGCCTCGGTAAGGTGTGCGCGTCGTGATGCGCCACGTGTCGTGCTCTGGTTGGCTGCTTCAGATTCTTATCCGATGACATGGCGATGTGGATAATTGACTCAATAATTGTGCTGATGTGGCGATGACATGACGATGACATGGCGACACGTGGCGAAAGTGATTGTCGGCACCGTAGGATTGCGACACGTGGCACGCTGTGATTAGCTGATGATGATGTGGCGGTGACGTGGCACATTGACTCGGTCTACTGCTGATGTGGACGATGACGTGTCAGACACACGAGATGACACGTGGTGATATGTGGCGATGGCGATTGTCGGCACCATAGGATGATGACACGTGGCACGACACACGTTAGCGGATGAGCTGTGATGTTGACTCGTGGCAGGCGCACATTAGCAAGTCAAACTTTTCAGATTCTGACATGTGTCCCTCGGCGTACGGTAGCAGCTCATGGCACATGTTAGGCGTCGCGACGTGTAAAATTACCAAATTTCCCTTTTTGTCATTTTTCACTATTTTAGCCCCAAATCACCTCCAGAATGTCATGAAACTTTATTTATGTACAAAATAACAGAAAACATATCAAAATATTCCCAAAACTCAAGAATATATTCAAAATATTAGGTGAAATGAGTGAGAAATAGTGATACATTTACCACTCATCACACCCCCAAACCTAACATTTTGCTAGTCCTCGAGCAAAACAACAAAATAAAATATTATAAACATCTTTAAAACTAAGCCACTTTCGTAGGGATCACGGTTGCATTTAGCGTATGCAGCAAGCCTTTAAACCCCTAGGTGTCCCTAGTGGATGAGTTGTAGTCTCGTGAGAGTTTACATCAATGATACCCACAAACATTTTACAAAAGTAAAAAAGATTGTAAAACTAATGCACATAAAAGCAAAAAGACAAGAGAAAAGAGAATAAAGAAGTTAGTGATTAAGCATGTGAAACTTCTACTCCAAGTTACTAGTTGTTTTCTTTCTTTCTAAATTACCGAATAAGTAAATTATCCGTTTATTTTTACCATTCTTCATATACACAATCAACAAAATATTAATAAACTCATTTTGCCCACAATATTCATAAGTGCAGTTGGGAAGAGAATAATATTTTTGTCCTAAAGTTTTATCAGAATTCACACCTTTTAGCAGCAATAGAATAGTTTTTCTGATTTTTTTCTTTCTTTTTGATTTATTTTTGAATTTTGATTTATATACAATATCTTCAATCTATATAGCGAGTGTTGGGTCGGTGGCTCCCAAACCAGTTGGCTTTAGGGCACCAGGTGTTAAGACACAGTGGGAAACAGAAACTGGGCGACGCATGCTGTCCCGGGCTCGCGGCCCGGTCGAGAGTACGGAGTAGCCACGGGAGACTAAATCAGAGAATAATGGAGTCGCCACCAGGTGTGAACCGGGAAAATGAGATTTAAGGCTGCACTCACCCCTCGCAAGGGAAGACCTCGAACCGTTGGGTTCGGAATGGTCCCTTACTTATGTCACTTGTAATGAAAGGATTTATGTAGTAATTTAATCAAGTTTAAGTAACACTTATTTCCAAGAGTATCATGCTTCTAAATTCACATGTACAAGATAAAACTTACACCTAAATTTACATATATTTCACATCTAAGATTGCATGCTTGAAAATACATCAAAGTAGCAACGAACATACAACTTCATTGGCATATTATATTCACGAAAGACACAGGCACACACACTAACCACACAAGCACACATATGAGCACTTTTCCAAGTGGTACGTGGAATTGTATCCCAAGTACAGACCACACTACCGTCCATTCGGAATCGGCTATGAAATTTATGTCTGGGTTTCCATCCGATATACCACAAGAAATAATACTCAAATTCTATCATGACATAGATATATGAATTGTAATACGATACGTTGAGCCAAGACGAAGGTAAATGATGTAACCAATGGGATAAACATGCTTTTCACTATGATGCGTACAAAGATAAGAATGACTATATGGGATTTCATAATACATGCATGAATGGTATGGTTGGCTTTATGTGAGAGTTGTGAGTGTGTGCATGAGTGCAAGGGGCTGTCGCATGAAGGGTTCAATTTAGGGTTTTATGAGGCAGTGAAGTGGCAGAAGGGTTCTTGTGGCCGTGTGGTGTTGAGGGCAGTTTGGCGTGAGCTAGGACTGGTGATTTAGGCTGCTGCCGAGAGGGGCTAAGGTTGTGATCTGCGTGTGTTTAGTGTGAAGAGGGAATATGGCAGTTAAGGTTGGCTGATTTGTAGCGTGGCTATGCGTGAGGCGTGAAGGGCTGTGAACGTGCATTAAGGCGTGGGCTGGTGTGATGTGTTCTTTGTGCGAAAGAGTGAAGGCTGCTCACGTGGGGAATTATGGCCATGTTTAGGTGCGTGGGGGCGAGCTGTGTGTTTCGGCTTTGGTTGCTGTGTACCACTTTGGCGTGAGGTGTGTGAGTGGCTTTTGGTTTATGTGTGAACTGTGTTTTTTTAGGGAGAGAAGACAGCCGTGATGTCAATGTGGTTAAGGGTTTTATGGGTTATTGGTTGGGGTGTGGGCTTTTGGTTGGTGGGTTTGGTTTGTGTGGACAAGGTGTGTGGGCTTGCGGGGGGTTTTGGGTCAAGGCAAAGGGGCTTGCGAGGATTTTGGGCCGAGGTTTGGTGATTTGTGAGTGTTTTGGGCCATGGATAATTTTTAAAACGGAAAACCAACAAGTAACCCGAAGCTAAACCAGTGAACTTAATCCGAATATGAGTCAATTCTTGACTCCTCCCTTCCGACGTCCGTTTCCCGCGGCTTCCGCGACTTAAAAGGTAGTTCCTCCAACTGAGACTCATCATCGGGTTTCACATGCAAAAAAGCAATGCCTACAGTCGCCCCCACTTTGATGGGACTTGTGCAGTGTGTGACTTTGAACAATCCTATCAAAGTTATGCAATGCATTTTCACTTACTTGGCTCGTCTGCTGCCTCGAGATGAGTTGGTGCTGCAGTGGACCTCGATCCTGGGACGCATCCCGATAACTGCAACTGACAACGGGGGCACCTCGACCCTGGGTACCTCGACCCAATACTGCTAACAATAGGGACCTCGCCCTCAATATGATGATGTAGTGGGCACCTCGACCCTAGGACGCATCCCGGAACTACAACCGACAACGGGGGCACCTCGACCCTGAGCACCTCGACCCAACACCGCTGACAATAGAGACCTCACCCTCAAACTGATGATGTAGTGGGCATCTCGACCCTGGGACGCATCCCGGAACTACAACCGACAACGGGGGCACCTCGACCCTAGGCACCTCGACCCCAACACTGCTGACAACAGGGACCTCACCCTCAAACTGATGATGATGTGGGGCTTCGCCCCCAAGCCGATATGGGCCTCGCCCCCTGGGACTTATCCCCAAAAATGAAATTGCGCTGACGCTGTTTGGCTCATTTCTTCTGCTTTCTATTTTCTTCGAACCTGCGAACACAAAACAAAAACAAACACGGAAAGAATGCAATGTTACGTGTATGCATGAATGATTTTCCTACTCCGTTGGGTTAGGTCTTCTGCCAATTCCCTTGGTGACCGCTCGGTCTTTTCTCCCTCAGGTAAAGTACTGTTTCAATCTGTCCACGTTGATCGGCTCGGTGAACTTGTTTCCTTCCAAGTCTAATAACCTCACTGCCCCATTTGCCTGCGGCCTGTACGGTGATGACTTGTGGTGGCCTATCCCATACCTCTGTAACATTGCCTTCGTCTCCCCTTGAAACTGAACTCCGTTGTCTGTCACTACATGATGCGGCATACCATACCGACAAATGAGGTTCCGAGCTATAAACTTTGCCATCTATTTTGCTGTAACATTACGGAATGATTCGGCTTCTACCCATTTCGAGAAGTAATCTACTGCCACTACTATGAAGTGATGCCCATTTGATGCATTCGGTCGAATTTCTCCAATCATATCAATTCCCCATGCTGAGAAAGGTCACGGCTCTGACAACCCGTGCAACTCTGTGTGCGGCAAGTGATTCAAATTACCATGTGCTTGACAGTCATGACAGTGCTTTACCATCTTTGCGCAGTCTGTTTCCATGGTTGACCAATAAAAACCTTGTCTCACTATCTTTCGGGACAGATTCAACCCGTTCATGTGCGGACCACATACCCCGGCGTGTATTTATTCCATTGCATGCTGAGCTTCTTCATTTCTCAAACACTTCAACTGAATACCGTTTGCTTGCCTCTTGTACAGTTCTCATTTCAAAGTCACATACTGGGAAGCTAACTTCTGAATGGCTATTCTGTCTTTTCTGCTGCCCTTTCCGGGAGTTCACCATGTTCCAGATACTTCTGAATGTCATAATACCAAGGTTTACCGTCGTCGACCTCAACTTCTAGAATTCTTTCTATCTCATAAACATGTCTGCTTGCTGTTGTCAGTATCAATGGCCTCATTACTAACTTTTCTGGATTTTCCCAAGTTGCTGCAAGTGTAGCCAATGCATCTGCCATCTGATTCTCTTCTCTCAGTAAGTGCTGAAACTTACACTTGGGGATAACTTGTGCCAATTTTCTTAGGTGAAAAAGTTAAGGTTTCAACCGTTCTTCTTTCAATTCCCATTCTCCTCGCATCTGCTAGACCACCAACATAGAATCTCCGTAGACTTCCACACTCCCGGCCTTCAAGGCTATCAATGCCGTCAAACCAAAACCACATGCTTCATACTCGGCCATGTTGTTAGTCACTCTGAATGTCAACCTCTTGGCCAAAGGAAAAATCTCTCCCTCGGGGGTTACTATCACGATTACAATTCCGGCTCCCTTATAATTCACTGCTCCGTCAAAATACATCTTCCATCTCTGAACTGTTATTGCTTGGATCTCTTCATCTGAAAATTCAAACTTATACTGATCCCCCTCAACAGGTTGCAATGCCAGAAACTCTGCTACTGCTCGCCTTTTGATCACTTTGGAGGTGAGATACTCAATGTCAAACTCTGTCAGCAATACCAACCATCTGCCCAATTTTCCCACTAGTGAAGGCACCGAATGAAGATACTTCAGAGGATTTTCCTTTGCCACTACCTGGATCTTGTATGACTGGAAATAATGCCGTAATTTTCTGGAAGCCCATACCATTGCAAGACAGATCTTCTCAACTTCTTGATATCGAGCCTCATACGGGAGCATCTTCTTACTCAGATAATAGACTGCATGTTTTACCCCTGTCTCATCAGCCTGTACCATTATTGCCCCCAGTGCTTCTGATTCTATAGCCAAATACAATACCAAAGGTCTGCCCGGTCTCGGAGGTTTCAATACAGGAGGCTTTACCAAGTACTCTCTGATTTTGTCGAAGGCTGTCTGACACTGTTCATTCCATCTCACCGGCTGATCTTTTCTCAACAGTTTGAAGATAGGCTCACATACTGATGTCAACTTGGCGATGAACCGACTGATGTACTGAATCTTCCCCAATAATGCTCTGACTTCTTTTTTTGTATTCGGTGCAGGCATTTCTGTGATTGCCTTGATCTTCTCGGAGTCTACCTCTATTCCGCCCATTCCCACTGTATGACCAAGCATTTCCCTGATGTCACCCCAAACACACATTTATTGGGATTAAGCCGCAGGTTGTGTCTGTCAACTCTCTGAAGGAACCTTTCCAGTGCTTCAATATGCCCAACTCTTGTCTCTGATTTCACCATCATGTCATCCACATACACCTCAATCTCTTTGTGCATCAAGTCATGGAAAAGTGTAGTGGCCATCCGCTGATAAGTAGCCCCGCATTCTTAAGCCCAAACGTCATAACCTTGTAACAATAAGTACCTCACTCAGTAACAAATGTAGTCTTATGTTTGTCTTCCTCAGCCATGAGAACCTGATTGTAACCTGAAAATCCATCTGCAAATGAATACATGGCAGATAAAGCCGCACTATCAACCAGAACATCTATATGCGGCAGGGGAAAATCATCTTTCGGACAAGCCTTGTTGAGATCTCTGTAGTCTACACACATTTTGACCTTCCCGTCTTTTTTTGGCACCGGCACTATATTAGCCAACCACTCAGGATACTTTACTACTTCCAGGAACCCCACATCTATCTGTTTCTTAACCTCCTCCCTGACTTTCTCAGCCCATTCTGGTCTCATCCGTCAGAGTTTTTGTTTTACTGGCCTCATATTTGGATAAGTTGGTATTGTGTGCTGGGCAATGTTTCTGTCTACCCTAGGCATGTCCTCATAGGACCAAGCAAACACTTTGGCATATCTGACCAACACTTCTTCTAGTTTCCCCCTCTCTTAAGAGGTTACTTCACTTGCAATCAGGATTTCCTTGGGGTTCTCAAGTGTACCCAAGTTAAATGCAGTAGTTCTGGCTGAACTGATGTCAAATATGCTTGATTCGTGCAGAGTAAATGGAAATGACTCAGGCAAGTAAGCAAAAGAAATGTCTTTATTATTGGATAATGCGGAAGTACATTAAAACAAATCAGGAAGGTAAACGTCTTCATCATCTATAGACACTTCTTCCTATGCAATCAGGTCTTCCTCAGGCTTTTCGTCCTCTCCCAGAGTCAGGCTCTCCAACTTCAGTAGTCCATCCTCCCAATTCTCTTCTTCTTTCTCCATAATTTCTTCAACTATCAGCTTCTTACCCAACATATCCTGGAAGATCTCAAACCCAGGTACCACAATTCAATTAACTTCCACAGGTTCAGGCTCCCCTTGATATCCTGAAGCTTTCACAAAACACTCTATCAGTTTCAGGCCCTTTTTCTTGACCTTCGGTTTTTCTTCATCAGATTTGTACCCCAAACCTTTCCGAGTAGTCTGTCCTCTGAAATCTGGCAATTTTGAACCTTCACCCGGCTCAAACTTCATTTTTTTCATGATCCTAGCCACCCTAGGATCCACCCATTCCTCAAAAGTAGCTGACACCTGAAACCTCGTGAAAGGTTGTATCTCCAAGGCAGCCACGACATTATCTACCTCAGCCCGGATAGTAACAACTTCTCCCTCATACGGGAACTTGATCATCTGATGTAAAGTGGAAGGCACGCCCCAAGTTTGTGAAACCAAGGCCTTCCTAACAACAAGGCAAAAGTGGCTGGGATGTCCAGCACTGTAAACTCAACTTCATCTTCAATAGGGCCTACCTTGACCATAGCCACAAAAGTACCATCGACTCCCCTTTTACTGTCATCATAAGCCTTAATAGTCATGCTGGAGGGGTCCAAGTCTGTTGCTTTCATACCCAATCTCGCCAGAATTTTCAGCGGGCACACATTGATGGACGAGCCGTCATCCACCATCACACATGAAGTTCTCTTGCCCCTCACCTCGGCCCTGATAAATAGAGGCCTATTATGATTTCTTCCCTCCGCGGGAGTTCATCCTCAGAAAAAGATATCTGCAAAGCTTCTTTCTGAACTGACCCAACAAACATTGCAGGGTTGGCGTCTTCCGGTACCACAATCTTGCTCAAGGCCTAGACCATGGCTTGCCTATGCTCTCGAGATGCACATAACAGTTCCCAGATACTCACTTGTGCTCTAGTCTTCCTCAATTGCCTCAGCACTATATCCTCCTCAGTATTTTCTGCAGTCTCAACCACTTCTCTACCATATGTCAAAACTTCCTTACCCTTCTCCGCCATATCATTGTAAAAACAAACACTGCGCGTCATTCCCCTTACTTCTTCCTCATCACTGCTAGAGAAATCAAGCCAAAAGTTTTTCCCCTGCTCAGTCTCATCTTCACTAGTACTATCCCAGATTCCCAGGCAAAAGGTTTGAGGGTGAAAGGATTTTAGGACAAGGTCTTCTGGGAGGCCAGAATTGATCATATAGGCTGGTGGTGGTACGGCACGGTAGTTGTGTAAGGGGTTTCTGTGTGTGTCAGGTTGTTCTGTTTCTGGGTCAGGTATTTTCTTGGAGTCTATCAGGTCTTGGATTTCATGGCGAAGTCGGGCGCAATTGTCGGTGTCTTGGCCCTTTTGTTGGTGAAAGTGACAGTAAAGGCTTAGGTTATAATGTGATGGTGGGGGATTGGGTAATGGTTTGGCTTCTAGGGGTGACATAAGTCCTTGTCTCTTCAACTTCTCCAATACTTTGGACAAGGGCCTACCCAAGTTGGAAAATCTCCGGTTCCGGATAGCGGCAATCTCAGCAGAAACGGGCTTTGTTCCCGATGTCCCCCCAATGGGCCTCCTATTCAGACCATAGAATTTTCTATTTTCAGCCTCTTCTTCCTCAATATCCATGACAGTTTCCCTCAACTGCCGAAAATCAATAATCATGGAGGTCATCCTCCTTAGCTTCCCATAGATGGAGGGCTTGGTGCCCTTGATGATCATTTTAATCTGGTCCTTCTCCGAGGGCCTAGTTTGCATTTTCAACAACTGACCCCTCCACCGGTCCACATACTCCTTAAAACTCTCCTCTGATTTCTGCTTAACATTCTCCAGATCACGGAGTGACAGATCGATCTCTAGGTCAGTGACATACTGCTTCAGGAAAGCATCAGCCAACTCCCTCCAATCTTCCTTCACTTTCTTCTCCAAACTGTGGTACCACACCACGGGAGCTCCCTCGAGCGACATTCCAAACATTTTCTGCACTTGGCACTGAGATAAGCCAACTGAACTCATGACTGATACAAACTGTCGGAGATGCACCCTTGGATCCCCATTCCCATTAAACTTAGCCATATCAGGCATCTTGAACTGTGCCGGCAACTGTTCCTCGAAAGTCAGTGTGTCATAATCCAGCAAATCTTCATTCTTACCCCTCATCTTGTGGGTAACTGACTCAACCCGATCCCGAAGTTTCTGTAACTCTGCCTGAGACCCAGATACTCTGCCTGTTGCATACTCTGCCATATCATCATCAAAAGTGGGGATATCATCCCCCAACCCATTCGGAGGCTCCTCACGCCTCACATTCTCAGAATTTCCCACAGCACGGGGCACAACCATACCAGCCATAGCAGTAGTCAAGGCTTGCAACTGTTCAGTAATCTAGGCGAGACCGTTCTCTAATGGATCCAAGCGACGATGTTCCCAAACACAAGCATAAAAGAAAGATAATGCAAACATAAAACAATGATTTATACAGAATGGCCCATCAACATTTCAGAAGCTTTGGGCCTAATGGTCATAAGATACGAACTCGCCCCAGTTTAAATGGCCCAGCAAGTTCGTATTTCTGATAATAGTCCAACTGCATCCAAATGAGGATGGTCCAAAAGCACATATTCAAGGAAATAATTGTTACTTTAACCATACAACCCCGGTCTATGAGTGGGTTCGCAAGAGTGTAGACAAAGGCTCTCACCGGCGAAGGATGGCCCACAACTAGGTCTCCCCAATCAAGGGTTCGAGCGACCAAGTGAGCGCACCCTTTTTTATACACTAAGGTACGTGCCAATGAGCTATGGTGTGTGACTGACTGTCAAATGGATTTCCCGTTGTAGATTCCCCAGAGGGAGGGTGGAGCGAGGCTCTCTTAAGTACCCTAGCCTCTTAGGCTCTTATCGCTTGGTGACAGGAATAAACAACGAGTCCTCCAAATTAGTCCATCACAATAGGCTAAGGGTAGATGGCCATATAGGTGCCTTCACAGCTTTTCATTCTAGGAAGGTAGTGAATGAAGAAAGACACCAAACCATTACCTAGCCTCAAGATGCCATTGATTAAACCCTCATTTTATCCACTATAGACATGGTCAACTATAACATAAATCCAAACATTACAAGATAATATTTCGGGGCCGATTCTCTATCCCCAGTGGAGTCGCCAGACTGTGGGACACAGAAACTGGGCGACACATGCTGTCCCGGGCTCGCGGCCGGTCGGGAGTACGAAGTAGCCACGGGGGACTAAACCGGATAATAATGGAGTCGCCACCCGGTGTGAACCGGGAAAATGAGATTTAAGGCCGCACTCACCCCTCACAAGGGAAGACCTCAAACCGTTGGGTTCGGAATGGTCCCTTACTTATGTCACTTGTAATGAAAGGATTTATGTAATAATTTAATCAAGTTTAAGTAACACTTATTTCCAAGAGTATCATGCTTCTAAATTCACATGTACAAGATAAAACTTACACCTAAATTTACATATATTTCACATCTAAGATTGCATGCTTGAAAGTACATCAAAGTAGCAACGAACATACAACTTCATTGGCATATTATATTCACGAAAGACACAGACACACACACTAACCACACAAGCACACATATGAGCACTTTTCCAAGTGGTACGTGGAATTGTATCCCAAGTACAGACCGCACTACCGTCCATTCAGAATCGGCTACGGAATTTATGTCTGGGTTTCCATTCGATATACCACAAGAAATAATACTCAAATGCTATCATGACATAGATATATGAATTGTAATACGATACGTTGAGCCAAGATGAAGGTAAATGATGTAACCAATGGGATAAACATGCTTTTCACTATGATGCGTACAAAGATAAGAATGACTATATGGGATTTCATAATATATGCATGAATGGTATAGTTGGATTTTTGTGAGAGTTGTGAGTGTGTGCGTGAGTGCAAGGGGCTGTCGCATGAAGGGTTCAATTAGGGTTTTATGAGGCAGTGAAGTGACGGAAGGGTTCTTGTGGCCGTGTGGTGTTGAGGGCAGTTTGGCGTGAGCTAGGACTGGTGATTTAGGCTGCTGCCGAGAGAGGCTAAGGCTGTGATCTGTGTGTGTTTAGTGTGAAGAGGGAATATGGCAGTTAAGGTTGGCTGATTTGTGGCGTGGCTATGCGTGAGGCGTGAAAGGCTGTGAACGTGCATTAAAGCGTGGGCTGGTGTGATGTGTTCTTTGTGCGAAAGAGTGATGGCTGCTCACGTGGGGAATTATGGCCGTGTTTAGGTGCGTGGGGGCGAGCTGTGTGTTTCGGCTTTGGCTGCTGTGGACCACTTTGGCGTGAGGTGTGTGAGTGGCTTTCGGTTTATGTGTGAACTGTGTTTTTTTAGGGAGAGAAGGCAGCCGTGATGTCAATGTGGTTAAGGGTTTTATAGGTTATTGGTTGGGGTGTGGGCTTTTGGTTGGTGGTTTGGTTTTGTGGACAATGTGTGTGGGCTTACGCGGGTTTTGGGTCAAGGCAAAGGGGCTTGCGAGGATTTTGGGCCGAGGTTAGGTGATTTGTGAGTGTTTTGGGCCAGGAATAATTTTTAAAACGGAAAACCAACAAGTAACCCGAAGCTAAACCAGTGAACTTAATCCGAATATGAGTCAATTCTTGACTCCTCCCTTCCGACGTCCGTTTCCCGCGGCTTCTGTGACTTAAAAGGTAATGCCTCCAACTGAGACTCATCATCGGGTTTCACATGCAAAAAAACAATGCCTACAGACACCCCTACGGACTTAATTACTCAAACTTCAGATATATATATATATATATATATATATATATATATTTTGCAACATCCTTGATCCATATAGCGAGCTTTAGGCCAGTGACTCCCAAACCAGTTGGTTTTAGGGCACTGGTGTTAAGACACCCCTACATACTTAATAACTCGGATCTCAGATTTTTTTTACTCCATTGCTTTTTGAGATGCTTCCTCCAATTAAACTAGAGCACTGAATATTACAAACTTTTCAATTACAGCTTATGTCCGTATGTTGCCATGCATGTTGATCATACCTGTCAACTGAGCATATGAAGATCAATTTTAGTCAGTTTTATGGAGAATTCACAAATTAAATAATTTAAAATGAAATAAACAAAAATTAACTTATTTCAAAAATAGGTTTGAGATACGTCTCAGGAGTGGAAACTCCTTACACAGCTATCTCGCACCAATTTCACATGATTAATCAAATTAAAAACACAAAAACACAAAATATTTTTGTAAAATTTTCAATTTTTTTGTATTTTCGAAAAATTTTGGACTAAATAAAAACTAAAGAAAATAACAAGATACTAGTCAACTATTCCCCACCCCCAAACCTAAATGAGACATTGTCCCCAATGTCTTAAAAAAGTAAAAGATGAGTATATAAGATAATACCTGGTTAGCTGAAATTCTACACCTAGAAATCAAAGGTTAAGATCCAGATTTATCTGACGCCTCTTACCACGATCATTCTCGGACCAATTTATCTTTGAAATGATATGGTCAATTTGTGGTTCATAGGCTAAGATTTGGTCAAGTAAATCTGGGGCAGTTCTGGCAGTAAAGATGAGTTCTTTCATAGGTTTTGTCACGAACCCATTTCTCCGGGTGTCATCAAGAAATGCACAAAGGAAATCATAAAATCCTTCAACATTGTACAGTTCAAGCGGTTTCTGGTGTATGTTCAGGTTCGCCCAAGATAGTACTGTAAAAATCTCCTCCAACGTGCCCAAACCATATGGCAAAGCAATAAAAGCATCAACACGGTTAATCATTTCCACCAGTAGTTCAGACATACTTGGTACGATCAGTTCTTCTCCGTTTGATGGTCCAATAAGGTTTGCTTCCGCCAAAGGTTTTGGAATGATTCCCAAAACTTGACTGCCTCCTTCCTGTACTGTCTTTGAAATGATCCCCATTAGTCCAAGATTGCCACCGCCATATACTAAGTGCATATTCCTTGTAGCAATGACTCTACCCAATTCCTATGCTGCTGCTACGTATTGTGGTTTAACACCAACACTAGTACCGCAAAATACACAGATGTTTTCAACTCGTCTTCTTGAAGTGGCTTCCATGTTTTACTCTGGATGCCTTCAAAAGTGCAATGATGAGTTGAATTTATAACATCTGAAAAGGGTGAGTAAAAATAATAGCACTAGTACCTGCCAAATGACAATTATTAGTTAAACAGTAAAATAAATCGTGAAAGTAAAAAAGGTCTGGATCCTGTCAAGGAAAATAAAAGAAAATAACAAAACAAATCACAATTATTAGGAAAAGACAAAGAGATATAATATGTACAAGAAACGTAGCGGCTTGATTGACATCTATGTGTCAGGGACAAGCTTCCCATCCAATTTTCTTATAAATTGGCAAACATGGTGTTTTTGAGTTAGATTCCCACGACTTAACTGTTGTCTTTCTCTTTGAAATTGTGTATGTAATCTGCGAATGGCTATATGAACATATCCACTGGGATGCGTATCAAGAGTCGAATATATATCATCTACATGCTCCTTACTCAAGCCATCCCTAATGAATTTAATTTTCTCTTCGCGATTATTAGACACAATTCCTAAAGAACGACAACGAGTATTGCAATTCCAGCGTGCACATTTGTAACAAACACCCATTTGCTTAGCTCTACGTTTCTTTGCATAGGTGCTTCTTCCAAAACCAGGCAGATGTGAAATAAAAGATTCAGAAGACTCACCTGCCAATCGGACCTGTGCTTCAATAATCCAACGAATGTCAGTTGGAATACCTTTGATCATCAGCAGTCTCATCCTTTCCAAACGAGCTTTGTAGACTTTCATCAGAGAGTTTTGAGGGAGAGAAGGAAATTGCTTGTGAAGATTTGCGAGAACTTCTTCCATCGTGAAATGACTTTACCTACAAAAATTAAACACAAAAAAATAAAACACACCAGATCACAATATATACACAAATTGCATGGGTTGCCTCCCTACTAGCGCTAAGTTTAACATCGTCAACTAGACGTGACTGCCCGAACGTTATGCTGGATCTGAAAGTGTGACACTTTCTTTTTGTCGCTCAAATGATTCTCCCCAGTAGTGCTTGACACGCTGACTGTTAACCTTGAACGTTTCGTTGGAGTTGGGATCCAGTAACTCAACAGCTCCATATGGTAAAACCTGAGTGATCACAAATGGACCTGACCACCTTGATTTCAACTTTCCAGGGAAAATTTTTAACCATGAATTGTACAACAACACCTGCTGCCTTGGTTCCAATTGTCTACGCACTATTTTCAATCATGCCATTTCTTGATCTTTTCCTTGTAAAATCTGGAATTCTTATAAGCCTGTAGGCGAAATTCCTCCAATTCGTTGAGTTGGTGAAGTCTTTTCTCTCCTGCAGCTTGTGGATTAAGATTCAATTTCTTTAGTGCCTAGTACGCCTTGTGTTCAAGCTCAACTAGCATATGACATGCTTTCCCAAACACCATACGATATGGAAACACACCAATTTTTGCAGACCAGTCCTTCCTTGTTGATCCAACGATTTTCTCCAAGATTATTTTGATTTCTCTGTTTGAAACTTCAATCTGTCCATTTGACTGTGGATTGCAGGCAGTGGAAACCTTGAGAGTAACTCCGTATTTGGATAGGAGTGCATCAAAGTATCTGTTGTAAAAATATGTGCACCATCGCTGATGATTGCCCGATGTGTTCTGAAGCGAGTGAAAATTTTCTTTTTAAGGAATTTGATCACCACTTTTGAATCATTTGATGGTAGTGAAATTGCTTCAACCCATTTGGAGACGTAGTCTACTGCAACCAATATGTACAAGTTTTCGAATGATGGAACAAAGGGTCCCATAAAATCAATACCCCATACATAAAAAATTTCCACTTCCAGAATGTTTTACAACGGTCATTCATTTCTCTTGGAAATATTTCCCGTTCTCTGGCACCTGTCACATTGAAAAGAAAAAAGATAAGCATCTTTAAAAAGAGTGGGCTCGAACAAACCTGATTGTAGGACTTTAGCTGCAGTTTTATTTCCGCTGAAGTGTCCGCCGTATGGTGATGGATGACAATGTTGTAGAACACTGTTGACCTCCTCCTGTGGACACACCGTCTCAATAGTTGATCAACACATCGTTTGAACCTGTACGGCTCATCCAGACATAATGCTTGACTTCCTTGAAGAACTTCTTTCGTTGCTGAGTTGTCCATTCCAATGGCCATTTTCCTGATACAATGAAGTTGACATAGTCAGCATACCAAGGGACATCCTGCTGTTTCATGGCAAACAGCTGTTCATCTAGAAAAGTTTCTTTGATTGACAATTCTTTGCCAGCTGTTTCTCCATTCTCGAGCCTCGATAGATGATCTGCCACTTGGTTTTCTATCCCTTTCCTGTCTCGAATTTCCACGTCAAATTCTTGCAGAAGAAGTATCCAACGGATCAATATGGGTTTGGCATCTTTATTTGTGATTAGGTATTTGATTGCTGAATGATCTGTGTAGACCACCACTTTGGGACCCAGCAGATCGGAGCAGAATTTGTCAAAAACGTACACAATTGCGAGCAACTCCTTTTCAGTGGTTGTGTAGTTGAGTTGAGCTTCATTCAAAGTTCTGCTGGAATAGTAAATGGTGTGGAAAATCTTTACTTTGCGTTGTCCCAAAACTGCACCTACAGTAAAATCACTAGCATCGCACATCACCTCAAATGGAAGGGTCCAGTCTGGTGCTACAATGATGGGAGCAGAGACCAGCTTCTGTTTTAAGATCTCAAAAGCTTCATGGCATTCTTTGGTGAAGTTGAAAGGCACATCCTTCTCCAGAAGATTGCACAGAGGTTTAGCAATCTTGGTAAAGTCTTTGATAAATCTCCTGTAAAAACCAGCATGACCAAGAAAACTCCGAATCCCTTTGACAGATGTTGGTGGATGTAGTTTTTCAATTGTTTCAATCTTTGATTTGTCTACCTCGATTCCTTTTTGTGAGATCCGGTGTCCAAGAACAATGCCTTCCTGCACCATGAAGTGGTATTTCTCCCAGTTGAGTACCAGGTTGGTATCTTCGCATCTTTGTAATACATGTTCCAGATTTTGCAAGCAGTGGTCAAAAGAGTCTCCAAACACAGAGAATTCATCCATAAATACCTACATACTCTGCTCCAACATGTTTGAGAAGATGGCCATCATGCAACGTTGAAATGTGGCAGGGGCATTACATAATCCAAATGGCATCATGCGGAATGCAAAAGTATCATACAGACATGTAAAAGTGGTTTTCTCATGATCTTCTAAGCGATAGAAATCTGATTGTACCCTGAATATCCATCCAGAAAGCAATAGAACTCATGTTCTGCCAGTCTGTCCAGCATTTGATCAATGAATGGCAGCGGAAAATGGTCCTTTCTCGTGGCTTTGTTCAGCTTTCGGTAGTCCATGATACTCTCCATCCAGTCACTGTTCTTGTTGGAATTAGCTCGTTCTTTTCATTTGTGACTACAATGATTCCTCTTTTTTTTGGCACACACTGCATAGGACTCACCCAAGTGCTGTCTGAGATGGGGTAAATGATGCCAGCATCCAACCATTTGATGATTTCTTTCTTTACGACCTCCTTCATGATTGGATTGAGTCTCCGTTGATGCTCCATTGTGGGTTTGTACTCATCATTCATCAGAATCTTGTGCATGCAAAATGGTGGACTAACGCCTCGAATGTCTGCTATAGTCCAACCAATGCTCTCTTGTGTTCTCGTAACACTCTTAACAACTTTTCTTCCTGCTCCAATGTTAGTGAAGAAGAAATAATAACAGGTAATTCAGAAGAGTTTCTAAGAAATGCATACATGAGATGGCTCGAAAGTAACTTCAGCTCCAGCTGTGGTGGTTCTTCAATCGAAGGCTTGATTCGATCTTTCTTTGGCAGTTCCAGACTTTCAACTGGTGGTGTTGACTTGAAACGAAATGGCTTGTCAAGATAGTTGATACATTCCAGGATTTCAGCATCTAGCTCGCTGTCAGTCATGTTGGTGATGTAAGCTTCAAGTTTGTCTGTGGGAGTTGTTTCAGTATCCTGAACGATACTATCAACAACATCAATTCTGAAACATTCTTCTTCCTTTTCATCGCTCTGGAATTTCATGGCTTTGAAAACATTAAAGGTAACTTCTTGGTCTTGAACTTTCATAGTCAGTTCTCATTTTTGTACATCAATTACAGTTCGTCATGTCGCCAAGAATGGTCTTCCAAGGATGATAGATACATCTTTGTCTTCTTCCATGTGAAGGATAATGAAATCTGCTGGGAGAATGAGTTTGTCGACTTTGACCAGCACATCTTCAACAACACCTCTTGGAAATGCGAGCGTTCGATCAGCAAGTTGCGGAGAGACTGAGGTAGGCATTGCTTCTCCAATTTGGAGTTTCCTGTAAATAGAAAAAGGCATCAAGTTAACACTAGCACCTAAATCACATAAAGCCTTACCGATGTAATGTTCTCCAATGGTGCATGTGACAATAAAACTGTCAGGATCTTTCAACTTCGGGGGAAATTTCCTCTGAATGATTGCGCTGTATTCTTCCGTCAATGCTACTGTCTCGTAGTCTCCCAATCTTCATTTTCGTGAAAGAATATCTTTCATGAATTTGACATAGCTGGGCATTTCTTCCAAGGTTTCTGCAAATGGGATGTTGATATGCAGCGTTTTGAAAACCTCCAAGAAACGACCAAACTGCTTGTCCAGTTTGTTTTTCTGAAGACGCTGAGGAAAATGTGGAGGTGGAATGATTTGATCTTTTTCCTTTGCTTCTTTTTCCTCCATCTGTTGCTCTGATTCTTTTGGAATTTCTTCAATGGATGCATTGATTTCAACATATTTGTTGATTTCAGTACCGTTTTTCAAGGTGATGGCTTGACATTGCTCATTCCCTCTGTTCTTTGGATTTGGTTCTGTGTTGCTGGGAAGATTTCCTGGCGGTCTGTAACTTTGAGCATTGGCCAATTGTCCAGTTTGATTCTCCAGTGTTTTGATGGAAGTAGATTGGCTTTGAAACATAGCATCGTACTTTTTTTAACTTAGCCAGCACTTCTGCTATTCCTGGTTCATTTGCCTGCTCCTGGCCTTTGTTCTGTTGCTGGAATCCAGGTGGTGGATAGTTCTTTTGCCCTGAATTGTTGCTCCATGAGAAATTCAGATGATTCATCCACCATGGGTTGTAGGTGTTGGAATATGGATTATTCCACTGTCTGTTGAAATTGTTGACATAATTCACCGTCTCTTCAAGTTGGTTTGGTTCTGGTGCTCCTCCATATGGTTAACTTGTGGATCCAGTGGTAAGAGTCTCCATGAATTTGCATATCTGATCCAACTTGGCGTTGACTGATATATTGGCTCCAACTTCATAAATTCCTGCAATTCTTTGGATCATGCTCCTTTCTGTTGGCCACAATTCTGTTGGCCACAAAGAATTGAAGCCAACAGAAAGGAGCATGATCCAAAGAAAGTCCATTATAGAAAGTTTGGACTTGAAGCCATTTTGGAATCTCATGGTGAGGAAATTTCTGGAGCAAATCTTTGTACCTTTCCCAAGCTTTGTAGAGAGTTTACGAGTCTTGTTGCACAAAGGATGTGATGTCATTTCTCAGCTTTCCAGTTCTGGCTGGTGGAAAGTACTTTGCAAGAAATTTGGTGGCTAAAGTATTCCAAGTTGTGATGGAACCTGCTGGTAGAGAATGTAGCCAAGCTTTAGCTCTGTCCTTCAAGGAGTATGGAAAAACCCACAGTCTCATTGCTTCTTCAGCTTCTCAGTTGTAATTGAAAGTGCCGCAAACTTCCAGGAAGTTGCTGATGTGGGTATTAGGATCTTCAGTTGCTTTTCCCCCAAACTGCACTGACTGCTGAATCATCTGAATGCATGTTTTGATGTCACACGCATTTGCTGGTAAGGGAGGAAGTACAAAACAGGAAATGAAGCTGTCGACCACCGGAATGGTTCTGTCTCGAATGGGAATTGGTGGTGCAACTTCCAAAAGTTCAGGTTCCATGTTGACTAAAGCTTCTTGGCCTTCACGCCTTTCCATTCTCAACTGTCTGATGGTTCTTTCAATCTATAGGTCAAGCGGTCGGAGTTCAAAACTTCTGGTTCGTCTCATGTAGTGTTTAAGAACCTGAAACACAAGAAAACAGAAGTAATAATTAAAAAGAAATTAGATACAAGTAAATGTATCTAACCCTAAACTAATAGTAAAAGATAAATAAGTCCCCGGCAACGGCGCCAAAAACTTGACCGGTGCGAAATCACACGCGTATAACGCAAGCGCACGTATCGTTCAAGTAGTATAAAAAGTATCGATCCCACGAGGACTTAATACCTGAGCTATTAATTTATATGAGGCCAAATGATTACTAGTATCTAATGGATTGATTGTTTTGATTGGGATGGTGATGACTTTAAATTTAAAAACAAGTAAATAAAATTGCGCAAATGTAGGTTGAGAAAAATTCAAATTTATAAAACTATCCAGGGTTGTGATTTCTTCCAATATCATTTTAAAGATGAAGTGGTTATTTAATGTTTGTGTAATATATCAGTTTACTATCCTGGAACACGAAATTATGCAAAAGCCTCTGTCGATGGTCAAATGCAAATACCCAGTTTAACCCAATTGAACCATATGTCTATGTCAACCAAATTACCTGGATTCATTAAGTTTAGGTTCCAATTATGGCTACCCCCGCCCGACATGTATATGTCTATCCTATAAGAAAATCTATTAAAGGGTTATCTATCCTCAAGGAAGATCGTGAGCTTTTAAGTCTAAGGCTGAAACCTAAAATTCCTTTGTCAAGTTTATTTTAGATTTACCAGATCAATCTTATTAGTGGCCAATTAACAAGACGCATTAAGCTTAAGACTTAATAAGTAAACCTTTAAATTACCCAAACTACAAAATAACCCATTATAAACCGGTGATATTAGAATTCATCACAACCCTAGATAACTAACTTAGTTATGACACATAACTAGGGCGAGTAAAAACTTAAAAATAAAAGACATAAAGTAAAATGCTGAAAAGTAAATAAAGAAAATTACAATAAAAGAAAATTCTAGGGCTAGAGGATATACTTTTATCACTACTATTTTAGATATCTTTATTAATATAATATATTAACTTGTGTGATATTACCAACCAGCCATATATGCGGTATCCTGATTAAATCAAATTAAGTCCATAAACCAGCCATATAGGCAGAAATTACCAACCGACCAACCAGGCGGTATCCATGCTTAGTCAGATTAAAACCAGTTTATAAATGATTACCAACCGACCAATATAGCGGTATCCTTGTTAAGTCAAATTTTAAATAGTGAATATATTATAATTAAGGGAGATTAATCTAAATAGCAGTAATAAAAGTTTTACCTTTCACCATAGCAAATGAAAGTTACCTCCTCATAGCTGAATAGTAAAAACTGAAAAAGTAAAAAAGCAAATTACTATTACAAAACGTAATTAAAATTAATTACAAAACTGAAATTAAAAGAAATTAGATATAAAACTCCCTATTTACATCAGAGGATTCAGAGAGGAATGTACATCTGAAATCAGAAAATTGAGCTGAATTTATAGGCCTTGGTAAGGTGTGCGTGTCGCGACGCACCACGTGTCGCGCTCTGGTTGGCCGCTTCAGATTCTTATCCGATGATGTGGCGATGTGGATAATTGACTCAATAATTATGCTGACGTGGCGACACGTGGCGAAAGTGATTTTCGGCACCGTAGGATTACGACACGTGGCACGCTGTGATTGGCTGATGATGACGTGGCGGTGACGTGGCACGTTGACTCGGTCTACTGCTGATGTGGATGTTGACGTGTCAGACACGTGGGATGACACATGGCGACATATGGCGATTATCGGCACCATAGGATGATGACACGTGGCACTACACATGTTAGCAGATGGGCTGTGATGTTGACACGTGGCAGACGCATGTTAGCAAGTCAAACTTTTTAGATTCTGACACGTGTCCCTCGGCGCACGGTAGCAGCTCATGGCACATGTTAGGTGCCACGACGCGCAAAATTACCAAATTACCCTTTTTGTCCATTTTCACTATTTTTGCCCCAAATCACCTCCCGAATGTCCTGAAACTTTATTTATCTACAAAATAACACAAAACATATCAAAATATTCACAAAAATTAAGAATCTATTCAAAATATTAGGTCAAATGAGTGAGAAATAGTGATACATTTACCACTCGTCATTACTCAATACTCAAAATCTGAATTTTTACCCAAAAATCAGATTCTTGCTTAATTGCCGAGAGACCCCTCAAAGTTTACATTCTGATTATTTTAGTCCTAATTTATCAAATACAAATTCAGGTTATTTCGAATCACTACCAAAATGATTTATACATGTCTTATAAATCAAAATATAAGTTACAACAAAAAATCAGAATTTTTTACAATTGCCGAGAGGTCCCTTAATTTTCTAGGATTTGTAATTTGGTCCAATCTTTTTTCAAAACAAGTCAAGATAAAATCCAATCATCACCAAATTTAATATAAATCATTACACAACACATATATGAAAAGTCCCAAATTTGGAAAAGGTTTAGAACCCTAATTTTACAAATAATCCAATTAATAAATTAACCAAAATTAAACAAATTCAACACTTTAATTCAATCTTCACAACACCAAACAAGTCTCTCCACTTTGAAACAACGCAAGAACAATTTTGGGTCATCCATAAGTGGCATAACAACTCTGGAATGGCAACATGATTATCAAATAATCAAAAGAGAGCTATTTTATTACATGCTTAAAGAGTAGAGAAAATTCCAAGCAACACATGTTGAAGCCAAGAATCATAGAAACAATCTTTTAGTTGAAGAAAGTTAGAAAAACTTACAAAATTCCAAGTTTTGCTTAAGGTTTCTCTTTTGTTCTTCAACTTTTTCTCTCAAACTTTCTTTGTAATATGTTATGGTGGATTAACCTAATGAAAGAAAATGAAACAAAATAATTTATACTCCCCCCAACACTTGGCCGAATTTTGGGAATAATAAAATATCTGGATATTTTTTTGTTTCAATTTAATAAGCTTAGTTTACTTGTTGTAATTGATCACTACAACATTTAATGTATTACAACAAGTCAAACCAATCAAATAAATCCATTTCCTAATTTAATCATAACTAAAGATATTTAGATTTTTAATTACTTTAATTATTTAACAAATTAAATAATTATTTAAATACAAGTATTTTAAATATATGTATTATATTTACTTTAAATATTCAAATACATATATATTAATGATATCTGTCAAATATCACAATTTGACATTTAATTAATGTGCATTTAATAAAATCAATCATTAAATACAAATACACATTAATTAGGAAATGACCATTAGGCCCATTTGCGTGTATTTTTCGTTTTACCGTTAAACGATTTATAAATAATCAATATTATTCATAAAAGTTACCATAGTGTTCTACGAGTATATTTCATTAGTGAGACTCTCTAGGTTTAGACATATCCGTCACGAAATCCAATTTCGTATAAATAATCTACCCACCCGTAAATCACGATGAACACGGATAAACTCTCTGAACCATACAGGTAGAGATCATTGTATACATATAATCCATTCGTCATAGAAATTTGGATTATTCCAGAGATATAGATATAAACGTCAAATCTCTATAGATATAATCACATCGACGTTTCTATTAGCAATATCTTAATAACACTTAGAACTAACGTCTAAAGTGTACCACATGCCCATGGATTTAACAGATTGCTAATTCCATATTGAATACCTATGCTTTGTACACAGAACTGACAAATCCTTTCTTGATACACACAGGATATCCTGAGCATCAGTCGACACCCAACGAACAAGCGGAGATCTGATCTAAATAGATCGGTGACATGACTTTCATCAAAGTGTGGAGGATAACACATATATCCACAGTGGTATCTCAAGTCAAAAAATCACTATGCTCACTCAACCCGAGAAGATTCCCATTGACGTTGGTGTACCATCCATTAAGAATCTTCGGTGAGTCGTTCAGTATTTATTCGCTATAAATACCTACACGTCTATACGAGTCTCCAAGACTCATGGTTCATTGAGAAACCATTGGAATCCAAGATTCCAATATATGACATGTACCAGTCTCAACCAGTTTACTTTATTGACCAAGTAGTGTAAACCTTGACCAGGAACAGTCTAAGAATGACAACGTCATGATACAACTCAATTTCAATTGCGACGGTTTTGCAACAGTATCGTAACTAATCATTCTATGGTCAATTACGTCTTTACAATATATAAAGAGATGTTATATAATAGAAACTATTTATTTTATTCAAAATAAAATGTTACATAAGTATTTACAAAGAAATACATATGAAAATTGGCGCTCTGAGCAACAACCCTAACAAATTCTCCCACTTGTTCCAGTGCCAATATCAATTGTATCTAATACCCATTGACTCCACATTTTTATCAAATAACTTTGGAGGTATGGCCTTGGTAAGCGGGTATGCTACATTATCTTCACTCGGTACCTTGCATACGACAATGTCCCCTTTGCGACATAATCTCTCGAATAATGTGGTACTTGCGTTCCACATGCTTCGACTTCTTATGCACCCTTAGTTCCTTTACTTGCTCAATGGCTCCAGTATTATCACAGTATAACAGAATCAGATTCTCGATACTTGGGACTACTCCCAACTCTGTGATAAAGTTCCTAACCCATACAACTTCCTTTGCAGCTTCAGAAGCTGCAATATATTCCGCCTCTGTGGTGGAATCAGCTGTTGACCCATATTTGGAACTCTTCCAACAAACTGCACATTCGTTAAGGTAAACACAAATCCTGATATAGACTTTCTATCATCATGATCTGATTGGAAATCGAAATCCGTATACCTATTAACTTGCAGTTCATTTCCTCCATATATAATCAACTTATCCTTAGTACCTTTAAGATACTTGAGGATATGTTTAATGGCCATCCAATGGTCATTACCTGGATTGGAATGATACCTACTGGTCACACTAACTGAAAAGATGATATCAGACCTAGTACATAACATGACATACATGATGCTGCCCAAACACGAAGCATAAGGCTGATTAGATATTTTAATCTTCTCATCTTCTGTTTGTGGACACATCTTCCTTGAAAGATGTAAGCCATATTTGAACGATATGTTTGATATATTACAGTCACCAAAATTATAAAGTTCTAAGATCTTATCTATTTACGTTGATTGGGATAACCTAATAAGCTTCATTTCTCTATCTCTGTAGAGTTTTATGCCTAAGACATAAAAAGCTTCACCCAGGTCCTTCTTGGAGAAATTCTTACAGAGGTAAGCTTTAATGCCTTGTATCATCCCGATATCATTCCCAATGATCAGGATGTCGTCAACATAGAGAATTAAAAATACTATCATACTCCCACAGGCCTTATTATATACACATGATTCTTCTGAATTCTTGAGAAAATCAGACAATTTGATTATCTCATCGAATCAAAGATTCCAACTTTGTGAAGCCTGTTTAAGTCCATAAATGGACTTCTTAAGCTTGCATACCATTCCCGAGTTCTCACTGGATGCAAAACCCTCCGGCTGGTCCATATCGATTTCTTCATCAAGAAATTGCCAAATCTCGTAATCATGGTAAGCGACAATAGACAACAAAATCCTTATAGATTTTAGTATCGCAACTGGCGAAAAAGTTTCATCATAGTCGACACCTGGTCAATGCGAGAAACCTTTAGCTACCAGTCGGGCCTTAAAGGTTTCAACTAGGGATGGCAATTTGGGTCAGGATTCATTTATTCGTTTGATTCGATTCGCTTTAAAGCGAATACGGGTTTGAAAAAATGGATTCGTTTAATAAATGGGTCAATTCGATTCGATTTGTTTATTAAATGAATCAAATACGAATTTAAGCTCATTGATTTGTTTATTCGTTTATGATTCGTTTTATTATTTTTATTTACTAGTTCTTATTATTTTTCAATTAAGATTCGAGAAATTATTTAATTACCATAGAAAAAGTAATATTTTCGATATTTGGTGAGGTATTTTGGTAAATATGTTAATTACGTATTTCATATGTATATATTTATGAAGAATTGATGTAAATCAAGTATGATAAATTATTTTATTAAATAATATCATGACTAAACGGATATTCGTATTCAATTCGTTTAATAAACGAATCGAATACAAATTCATCACATTTTGATTCGATTCGTTTAGGATTCGATACAAATTCGATTCGTTGATTCGTTTTGCCACCCATAGTTTCAACCTTTCCGTCAGACCTCTGCTTCCTTTAGTAAATCCATTTACAACCAATAGGAATAATTCCTTCAGGAAGCGGAACCAAGTTCCAAACTTGATTCTCATGCATTGAGTCTAACTCGGATTTCATGGCGTCTTGCCACTTCATGGAGTCGATGTCCAACATCGATTCTTTATATGTAAAAGGGTCAGTTTTTTCAACTAAGAGCACATCGAGACTTTTTTCTTGTATCAAATACAAGCGTTTATGAGGTCTAGATACCCTTTGTGACCTATGAAGTGTGTGTGTTGAAGGTTCTTCATCTTCTTGAACTTCAGGTTCCTTCGTTAGTTCATTGGTCTCAGTTTGTACTTCATCAAGTTCAAACTATCTATGATCACCACATTCAGATAAATATTTTATCTCTAGAAATTTTGTTAAGTGCGCTACGAACACATTTCGATGCTCGGTATTATAGAACAAATATACTTTTGTATTTGAAGGATATCCAACAAACCTAAACTTTTACCCTCGAGGCAAAAACTTATTCTACCGAGCCATCCTGACATATGCAGGACAACCCCAAATCTTAACATAACTAAGATTCAGTTTCCTACCGGTCCATATCTCATATGGAGTCGTAGGAACAGCTTTGGAAGGAATCTTACTCAGAAGATGAGCGACAGTTAAAAGAGCATAACCGCATAAGTAATAGAGCAAATCTGTATAACTCAACATCGATCGGACCATATCCAATAATGTTCGATTTCTCCTCTCTGAGACTCCATTGTGCCGTGGAGTGCCCGGAGGGGTATATTGAGCGAGAATCTCATTCTCGTTTAAATAATCAGTGAACTCTCCACTCATATATTCACCGTCTTGATTAGATCAAATGTATTTAATAAATTGACCAGTCTATTTTTCTACTTCATTCCGAAATTCTTTGAACTTTTCAAAGGTTTACGATTTATGTTTCATTAAATAAACATAACCATACCGTGACACATCATCGGTAAAGGTAACGAAATAAGAAAAACCACTGTGAGCAGTTTGACTCATGAGATCACATACATCAGAATCTATGAGTTCCAATAGGTCAGTGGCATGGTGTCCAACACAAAAAATGAGGCTTTGGTCACTTTACCCCGAATACAAGATTCACAGGTTGGATAAGGTTCATTGGTGAGATCTGGAATCAAACCATTCCTAACCAAGTGGGTTAGGCGTTTCACGTCTATATGACCCAACCTCATATGCCATAGTTCAATATTATTTATATCAGATAGTTTACGTTTATTAATTCAAGTATTAAAGATATATTGTGAGGTACACAATTTGTAATGACCATGCTCATTTGGACAAACTAGGATCTAAATATTATTTCTATCATATAAATATAAAGAACGATTCTTAATATTTACATTATATAATTCAGTATCTAATACAAAAAGTGACATAATATTCGCTACACATCCTGGCACAAAAAAGAGTCATGCAATAAAAGTCTCCCACTAGGTAGGGGAATCTCGCATAAGCCCACTGCAACCGCATCTAGAGAGTCACCACTCTCAAATCACAGCTGCATCTCCCCAGATTTCAGTCGTCTACTTTCCGTCAGCACCTATAACGAATTACAAATGTGAATATGACAAGCAGAATCTAAAATCCAATTAGAAGAAATAGCTTCACAAGCCAATGAGATATCAATAATATGAAAAATTAAAGGTACTTGATGTCGATTCTCTTTCCCTTATTATCTGTGCGAGGTAGTCTGGACAGTTTCTTTTCCAGTGCCTAACCTTCTGACAGTGATGGAATTTATCTTTAGAAGCTCTCTTGGGCTTCGCTACCTTAGCTTGCGGAGGAACATTGAAACCTTTCTTCTTATTTCCATTTGTCTTCTTCCCATTCGGCTTGGAGTAGGAAAAAGCGGAAAGTGAATTGGGTTTCAGAAGGCGAGTCGGCACTCCCTTCTTCAAATCTTCCTTCGCTGTGAGAAGCACGGTAAGAGCAGTGTTGCGATATTTTATATCGTACCGCAAGTGTACGGTGTTAAGTTTTAGTAAAGATGAGTGAAAAGTGTCGAATCCACATGGACTGTGTTCAACTCACACTAAGTACTATAATTGATAATCCCAACTGTATTTAGAAAATAACTAATTAAGATTAAACTAATATTAGAACTAAAACTAAATAAACAAGATAGTAAAATATTTAAATTAGATAACCAAGATGAGAGAGATTCTAGAGTCTGATTTCACCAAACTATCCCCTATGTATTTGTTATTCCATTCAATCTTTATTCAATTATATTGTTTATAAGTCAAGAATCCTAAAGTATTCCACTCCCTCTCCCGAGCAATAGTGAAAATATTATTAATCACCGATTTTGATATCCCTATAAAAATCTAGTAATCAACAATTCATTACGCTTTGTTATTCTTTATTAACGACTCCAATGGAACTATAGATTCTCCCAAACTCTATAAAACTCCTAGGTTATATCCTCTAGATCCTATTCAAAATCCCTCTCTCCCGAGCGATAGATTCTAAACATATATCATCTCAATTTGTGGCCAACAAACAAGAAGCATTAAACACAAAAAATATAAATAAACTGAATTATAACTTCATAAAAATCAAAGTGGCACTAAATACATAGGTTTAAGCATTGACTACATCATCTTCTAGAATGGAAGAATTAGTTCATGACTAAATATAAAGACAATGAAAGCATGATCATGAATCTAATAGAAATCATTAGAGTTTTAAGAAAGAAACTAGATGATAAAACCCGAATTGAATCCCTTCATCTTCAGACATCACCGCCTTCATCTCTTCTTGTCGCTCTTCAATCTTCCTCCTTGGATCTCTCTAAAATATATGTTTTGAGTCTTGAGTTGTGTATTATCCTCCCCGCTAGGGTTTTGGATGAGCTTCTATATTTATAGGGTGTTGGGGTTTTAGCGCGTGCGCAGCGGAAGCTCGCGGTTCGGGCGAAATCGTAACTTTAAAACTTTTAAAATACCAAATAAATTATTCAATATCCAATATGAATAATTCATTCATATTTCACCTAAACATATTTATTCGATATCAAATAACGACATAAATAGGTTAGAAACATCGCGAAACTTTTAAGAAAATATTTTTCCGTAAAATGGCATAAAACACGTTTTTGTCCGAACCGACCAACCAACACACATGGGAGCTGCCCAGGTCAGTTCCAATAGTGCTTGGGCAGTTCATGGGATGCCCAAACAGTGACCAATTCACTGTTTGGACAGTGGACACCCGGTAAGCCCAAAACTCACCAGGTAACGCCGTTTTTCGCCGTTTTCGCATATTTCAGCTTCGAAACAATTTCCGAAATTGTTCCAATGCCCAAAACACATCAAATACATTTATATAACATACTTTTCATCACAAAAATCACAAAATTTATAGATCTGATTTGGTAACTTAAAATATCATTTTCATGCTTTAAATCCAATTTTCTCAACATTAATCATATCAACATTAACACCAACCAAAGCCACCACAAAAGAAGAACTCAAGAATAATTCTAGGAGTTACAAGAGTGGTCATAACACTCTAGAATGGAAACAAGTCATCAAATGACAAAATTGAATCAATATTACACTAATATAATCCAATCAATCTTTACACATGCATCTAGCCTCCAAATCCATCGTCCAAATCAAAAAGCCCCAAAATCTAAGAAATGAAGAAACCCTAGAACTATTCTAGATATTCAAGAACAAGAAAGAAGTTTTCTAAGTTTAAGATTATTGAAGATTACCTTGAAATCTTGCAATTTCCTCAAACTTTTTCTTGATTTCTTCAAAGAAATTTTTGGATGCTTTCTTCCTAAAAGGATTCGACCATGGAGGTTAATCAAAAGTGGAAAATTTTTTTTCCACTTTATAAAGCTAGGCCAAACCAAATCTGGGTGTAAAAGAAGAGTATTTTGGTCATTTGGTCATTTTTAATCTAATTAAATAATAATAAGCTTTTAAGTTGACAAATCCAATTTGTAAACTTTAAGCTTAATAAAATCATGCCACATGTAACTAATAATAATCAAACATATTGCATAACAATTATGTAATATTGAAATAATTTAATTATCTAGATATTTAACATTTAAACATTTAAACAATTAATTAATGCGATTATTATTATATATGTATTTTTTATTTACATTAAATAACAAATACATATATTAATGGCATGTGTCAAAGTCTCATTTGACAATTAATTAATATGTATCAAATCAAATCTTGTATCAAATACAAATACATATTAATTATTAATTGACCGAAATTCCCCTAATGCATGTATCTTCATTTAACCGTTTAAACGATTCGAATTAACTCATTTAATTCGGTGAAGTATTATGAATAATCTATATTATTCATAACGTGTTGCCCAAGTGCTCATTGAGTACACTTCATATTGTGGGACTCTCTAAGTTTAGGTTATCCGTCACAGAATCCAATTTCGTTTCCATAATTCACACACTCATGAATTATGACGACCAAAGATAATCTCGCTAAACTATGCAAGTGGAGGTAATTGCATACGTATAATCCATCCATCACAAGCTATCAATATTATACCGGGGATATAGATAAGAATTTCAAATCCCTAAGGTATAATATAGTCGACTTTTAAATTTACGATCTTTAAATAACACTCGAAACTCGCTTCCGAAGTATACCACGGTCATGGATTTACTATATCGTAAATACGTACATGATACCTATGCCATTTACACAGGACTGACATATTCTATCTGATACTCACATGATATCATGAGCATCAGTCCACACCTAACGAACAAGCAGAGGTCTGATCTAAATAGATCGGTGACGTGACTGCCATCAAAGTGTGGAGAATAACTCATAAATCCACTGTGGAATCTCAAGTCGAAGGACCACTATGCTCGCTCAACTCGAGAAGATTCTTATTGAAGTTGGTGTACCATCTATTAGGAAATCTTCAGTGAGTCGTTCAGTGGTTATCAAATTAATACCTACATGTCTATACGAGTCTCCCGAGACTCATGGTTCATTGGGATAAACCATTGGACCAAATCACGATATACGACATGTACTGGTCTTGGTGGATTTTAATAATCGACTCGTGTTAGTAAATCTTGACTAGGAACTTTATTTAAGGATATAAAACTTATAGTGACGCTTCCCAATGTCAATTACAAACTACGTTGTAACTGCATACTACATTGTAAATTCTAGGGTCTTTATCTAATATACACGTATCACTAAATCAGATTTAGTTTCAATCTAATCATAATTAGATATCTAATCGTAATTAGATCGAATATGTATATAAAAGACAAGAGGTGCTACCATTAAATAAGTAATATTATGGAAAAAAAGAATTGTTTGTATTCATGAATCGGACATAAATACGATCCAGATTGGCACTCCGAGCACCAACCCTAACATACGGAAGTCCCAGAGTCCTTGTTTATGTAAAACATGACCGTATTAAGTTTCTAGGCTCATGTCACAGCGCCAGAAAGTGGCGTTGCGGTACCCAACTCTCGGGAAAATTGTATGGGATGCTGAGGAGGCATCGCGACGCTAGTCACTTTTTCTGGCGTGCTGATTTCTACGTATTCGCTCTTCCCGCGTGCTTCCGATTTGTCCGTAGGGTCCCAAAATAAGTCAAATTGCCCCAAGATTCATGTTCTAATGCTTCATACAAATAAAACATAAAAGAAACTATAAAATGCATTAATGATACGAAACCTAACAAAATAGTAAGCTAAGAATGCATGAATAAGTTAATATAAATCGCACTTATCAGACACCCCCAAACTAAAGATTTTGCTAGTCCCGAGCAAAAGATAAAATAAAAACTAAATAAGAATAAACAAACAAAATTAACTATGTTAACTAGGCCACTTTCGTAGGGATCAAGATTGCATTTAGCGTATGCAACAAGTCCTTAAACCCCTGGGCGACCCTAGTAGACGAGTTATAGTCTCGTGAGAGCTTACAAGGATGACACCCACAAAAGTCATTCAAACACATGCAAAAATATAAAAATAATAAAAGCAAAGAAAATAGTCCTGATAGTTATGCATAATATTGTCCTCAAAGAATGCTTATCAATGAAATCAGAGACCCTTCAAAGTACGCAATGCAACTTAAATCCAAGCTCTTGAATAAACCATCTAAGCCAGACTCACAGTGAGTGTGTGTAAAGGTTCATTCACATCTCGACTCCTAAGTAAGCTACCTCAATAATTTCGTCTCAGAAATTAGGATCCAATGGGTCAAACCAACCTAGATATCTCAAATTTACTCTGTAATTTCCTATTCTGTGCTCAGTATGGTATGTATTTTTTCCTTCATTTTTTTTTTTCATTTTTTCAATGCACCTACCCTTTAAGGTATCATTTCTCCTCATGGTGGTCCTAACACTCGCCCATGGGTTAGACCCGCCAAGGTTCCGGTTCCGGTTCCGGTTCCAGAACCGAACCGGAACCTGACCGGTTCGGTTAGGGTTCTTACCCTGACCGAACCGGTTGGAACTGCTGGAACCGAACATTTATTTTCTTGGAACCGTAAGGTTCCACAAGTAAATCTCAATTTTTTTTATTAATAATAATGCCTTAATGAGGTTTAAAATTGCAATACTAAAACATGAATGTCCATATCTTTTTTATAACCAACTCTTAGTTATTGACTTCTTTATATAAGCAATGTGGGACACAATAGCCAAGTAACAAATATCCCACATCGCTTATATAAAGAAAACACTAGCCAAGAGTTGGCTATAAAAAAGATTATATGTTAAAAGAATTTTATAAAAAAAAGATTCTATAAAAATGATGTGATAATATGAAAAAACATTACGATTATAGAATTTTTTCTATTTTTTAAAATTTATTATTAAAAAAAAAAAAAAAACCGGAAGGGGAACCGTAAACCGAACCGGAACCGACCGGTTCGGTTTACGATTCCGGTTCCACTTAAGTGTGGAACCGGAACCGAACCGGAATTAACCGGTTCGGTTCCGGTTCCACAATTGTGGAATCGGGAACCGGCCGGTTCGGTTCGGTTCCGAACCGGAACCGAACCGGCGGCCAGGTCTACCATGGGTAGCTTCACGCTTATCGGTTATAGGTGGTTTAGCTTTTTTTCTTTTCAAATTTTTTTTCCTCATGCTTTCATTCATTCTTTTTCAATCAATTTTTTTCTTCTTTTATTTTAACCATACCATTCATCATAACACTAGAAATTTGACCGGCGTAAACACACACGTATAACGCAAGCGCACGTATCGTTCAAGTAGTATAAAAATTTCGATCCCACGAGGACTTAATATCTAATCTATTAATTTTATAAGGTCAAATGATTACTAGTATCTAACAGGTTGTTTGATTGATTTGAAATGGTGACGATTCTAAATTTAAAAACAAGTAAATAACATTGTTCGAAAGTAGATTTTAAGAAAATTTAATATTAAAAACTATCTAGGGTTGTGATTTCTTCCAATATCATTTTAAAGATGAAGTGGTTATCTTAAAGTTGGGTAATATATTGATTTATTAACCTGGAACACTAAATAATGTGTAAGCCTATGTCGATGGTCAGACACAAATATCCAGTTTAACCCAATTGAACCATATGTCTATGTCAACCAAATTATCTGGATTCATTAAGTTTAAGTTCCAATTATGGCTACCCCCGCCCGACAGGTATATTCCTATCCTGTAAGGAAATCTATTAAAGGGTTATCTATCCTCAAGGAAGATCGTGGGCTATTAAGTCTAAGGTCTTAAACCTAAAATCCCTATGTCTAGTTCATTTTAGATTTACCAGTTCAATTTTATTAATGGCCAGTTAATAAAAAACATTAGTTTTAAGACTCAATAAATAAACCTTTATATTACCCAAACTATAATTTAACCCCTTATAAACCGGTGATATTGGATTTCATCACAACCCCAGATAACTGGCTTAGTTACGACACATATTTACAGGTAGTAAAAACTTAAATAAAATAAAAGACATAAAGTAAAATACTAAAAATTAAAAACTGAAAAGTAAATTGCTGAAAAGTAAAATGCTGAAAGTAAATGCTGAAATTAAATACTGAAAATTAAATGCTGAAAAGTAAATAAAGTAAAAGTACAATAAAAGAAAATGCTGAGGTAAAAGGATCCGCTTTTATTACTTCTATTTTAGATATCTCCCTTAATATAATATATTAACTTTGCATGATAATTACCAACCAGCCATATAGGCGGTATCCAGATTAAGTCAAATTAATAATTAATTACCAACCGACCAATCAGGCGGTATCCAGTTTAGTCAGGTTAAAACCAATTTAAATAATTACCAACCGACCAATATGGCGGTATCCTCGTTAAGTCAGGTTTTAACTAGTTTATATATTATAATTAAGGGAGATTAATCTAAATATTAGTCATAAAAGTTTTACCTTTTACCCCAGCAAAGGGGAGTTACCTCCTCATTACTGAAAAGTAAAAATTGAAAATTAAAGAAAGAAAAGTACTGTGCGTAAAAGTAAATTGCGGAAAGTAAAAACTGAAAAGTAAAGAAAAGAAAGTGCGAAAGCGGAAATTAATTACTGAAAGCTATAAATAAACAAACAAGATACAATCTTCTTAGTATTCTTAAGGAATTCCTTAGAAGAAAGTATCTTGTTTTACAAATGAAATGGCTTGGTATTTATAGGCAAAATTTTGCCTCCATCAAATCATCCACCAAATCAATTATTAATTGCTCCACTAATTGCTCCACCAAATCCGTTATTAATTGCTCCACTAATCTCTTATCATGTTTGGTGATGATTTGATAATTTTTATTATTTATTTATTAATTTATTTTTTGCTTTGAAAATGATTGAAAGTGACTTTAATAATTACACACTACACACTTCTGGATGGTTCATCAATTTCGGGCATGAAATCTTCAGAATTCGAAATTATTTTGTCTTTCAAAGTTGTAGATCTTTGAGTCTTCTTTAATCTGGAACTTGAATCAGCTCAATCCGATATCTGAGTAAAACGTTATGCCCAAAATAAGACAGATGCGCAAAAATGGAATTTCCAAAACTGCACTTCGTCAAAACGCCCTTTCAAGTTTCCAATCTCCAAAATTAAAATATCAAGTCCAATAATTGCCCTTATTTGACCCATATTTCGTCCTAAATGATTTCATTAAGTCCCAATATTATTTTATCTGCAAAATAAACTAAAACACATCAAAACGTTCATCAAACCCGAGAAACTAAACAAAATATTAAGTAAAAGGGGCGGTAAATATTGATATATTTTCCGCTCATCAAAATTCGAGTTAGGGATCTAAACAAACGGTCATTCATCAGTAAATAATTTCTTCAACTAGTCACTTTGCTAACTATCTAGGTTCTTACTGCTAAAAACCTATTGTTAAGTTCTTATGAGTCTAATCTAGATCATCTACTCAAGGAATCAGATAAAAGTCAATTGGACACTTATCATTTCTAAGATTTCATTTAAAGCAAACAAAATTCATCATTAGACTTATGCTTTATTATCTATGACTAAGAACAAAAAATATTTTTTTGATTAGCAGGAACTATCACTACATGCACACAACCCCAAACTAAAAACTTGCATTGTCCTCAATGTAAGATAAACATAAAGAAATAAAATTAAGGAACCACACTACCGTTAGGGGTGGGCGCGGTTCGGTTTGGTTCGGTTTTTGCTAAAAATCGAACCAAACCATATTTTACGGTTCGGATTTTTTACCTCTCAAACCAAACCATTAAATAACGGATTGGTTCGGATTGAAAATTTTTTAAACCAGCGGTTTATGGATTGGTTCGGTTCGGTTCGGTTTACGGATTATTATATTTAAAACAAATTTTCATCCACTTAAGTGAAGACAAAAAAAAAAAAAAACTAGTCTATCAAACAAATAGTATGAAGTGATAGGGTGTAAGCTGTGACTCCAGGGAACACATGCACTCCATAAAGGATTGAAAAATGAGGCACAATTAATTATTGTATTTTTTAAAAATTACCTCGAATAATGATGTTACAATCATTTTAATTAAGAGACAAATCCAACATCTTACTTTCAAGAATAATGATGCTACCATAAAACAAAAAAATTCAAGAATAAAAGTATTAACAAATAAATTGAAGAATAAAAGTATTAACAAATAAATATATTAACAAAAATTTAAGAATAAAAGTATTAACATACTAATAAAAGAAAACATAGAATAAAATTAAAAGAAAAATACAAATTTTTTTATAAAAATATATAATTTTTTTAATTATAACGGTTCGGTTCGGTTTAACAGGTGCGGTTCGGATTAGCTCCTGAACCGAACCGTAAACCGTTTGGGGTGAGCCAATCCAAACCGCAAACCGAACCGTTAGAAAAAAAACCGTAAATTCGGTTCGGTTTGCGGTTTGGTTCGGTTCGGTCGATTTTTTTGCCCACCCCTAACTACCGTGCATGGAGTTGATCAGGCTCCTGCTGGTTAGAATTTGGTTGCGCGGGCTGTGTGGGTTGCGCTAATACCTGCATAAATAACATGCAAACTAATAAATAAGCAATTAGCACACAATAAAATAATGCAAAAGCAATGAAAATAAAATAAAAAAAATACAAATGCAAGGGTTGCCTCGCCGTTAGCGCTAAGTTTAACGTCTTCAGCCAGACGTAACCACCCAAATGGTTATGGTGGCTTCCACGTAGCGGACCATGTAGTCCTATGTGCTTTCTTCTTCTGCATCCACCGATGATTAAGACATGAAAAATAATTTTTGGATGGTTGTGGCAGTTTATCCATGGATGGTCCTCCAGGGTCTACTGATTCTTGACTGCACACTTGGAAAAATTGGCTTGACCTCCTTTTTAACCTTCCAGGGATCATCTTCAATGAGCACTGACCATTCTTTTCCTCTTTTTGCGATGCTTTGGGAGTTGTTTCAGGTCTAGCTGTGGAGGATCTTCCTTTATGCATGGCTGCACTATGCTCGTACGTTGCTGAAATACTGATTCACCCTGCATGTTTGCAACTCCATTCTCTAATATATCTACCCTGTGACATTCTGCATCACCTTGAGGACTCGACATGGCTATGAAAACACTGAATGTGACTTCTTTATCTTGAACTCTCATTTTCAATTCACCTTTGTTCTTTTCTTCCGTTACTGTTTCCTCTTGAAATACCGCTTGTTTTTCTTTACTGCCTAAGTCCTGAGAGGTGTCTTTAATCTCTTTTCCGCTCCTAAGGGTTATGGCTTGACACTACTCTTTGGGGTTGACTTCAGTATTACTAGGAAACACCCATTTCTGTTGATTGGCCATGGACGAAACAATCTTCCCAATCTGCACTTTTAAGGACTTCATCGTTGCCCATATATTTCCCATGTGTGTTTCAATGTTTTTCAGCCTCGACTCATTCTTCTTAAACCTCTCTGAAGTTTTAGCTACAAACGTGCCCATGAGGTCTTCTAAGGATGGTTTATGCTCAGCTCTTTGATTGTTGAAGCCAGTAGGAGGTTGTAAGATATTCTCTGTATTGGCATATGACAAGTTCATATGGTAATAGTCAGGCATGGGATTGCCTCTATAGTTGTTGAAGTTCCGATTGTTCACATATTGGACTTGCTCATATCCTCCATCGAGTAAGATCATTCTATTTCCAGCGGCAGCTTCAATATATGGTTGGCTCTGCTGATTGGTCAATGCTGCTAGATGAGTCGTGAGGGACGATACTAGAGCTGTCAGTGCAACAATATGATTTGCCATTGCTTCTTTTCCAACTATCATTTCACGAAAGACAAGAAAAAAATATAAAATATAAAATATAAAATATAAAATTAAAAAAATCTAAATTAAAATCTAAATTAAAGCTAAGGTTACTTGGTAATAGTATTATTGTGAATTAAATTCACAATCCTCAGCAACGGCGCCAAAAACTTGTTGCGATATTTTATACCGTACCACAAGTGTACATTGTCAAGTTTTAGTAAAGATGAGTGAAGAGTGTCGAACCCACATGGATTGTGTTCAACTCACACTAAGTACTATAATTGATAATCCTAACTTTATTTAGAAAACAACTAATTAAGATTAAACTAATATTAAAACTAAAAACTAAATAAACAAAATAATAAAATGTTTAAATTAGATAAACCAAGATGAGAGAGATTCTAGAGTCTGATTTCACCTAGCTATCCCTTATGTGTTTATTATGCCATTCAATATTTATTCAATTGTATTGTTTATAAGTCAAAAATCCTAAAGTATTCCACTCCCTTTCCCGAGCAATAGTGAAAAGATTATTAATCACTGACTTCAATATCCATATAAAAATCTAGTAATCAACAATTCATTACGCTTTGTGATTCTTTGTTAACGACTTCAAAGGAATTATAGATTCTCCCTAACTCTATAAAACTCATAGGTTATATCCTATAGATCCTACTCAAAATCCCTCTCTCCCGAGCGATAGACTCTAAACACGTATCATCTCAATTTGTGGCCACCAAACAAGAAACATTAAACACAAAAGAATATAAATAAACTGAATTATAACTTCATAAAAATCAAAGTGGCACTCAATACATATGTTCAAGCATTGGCTACATCATCCTCTAGAATGGAAGAATTAGTTCATGACTGAATATAAAGACAATGAAAGCATGGCCATGAATCTAATAGAAATCATTAGAGTTTTAAGAAAGAAACTAGATGATAAAACCCAAATTGAATCCATTCTTCTTCGGATGTCACCGCCTTCGTCTCTTCTTGTCGCTCTTCAATCTTCATCATTGGATCTCTCTAAAATATGTGTTTTGATTATTGAGTTGTGTATTAGCCTCCCCTCTAGGGTTTTGGACGAGCTTCTATATTTATAGGGAAGTCCCGGAGTCCTTATGCATGTAAGACACGACTGAATTAAGATTCTAGGCTCCTGTCACAGCGCCGCGACATCGAAAAGTGGCGTTGCGACGCCTAACTCTCAGGAAACTTATATGGGACGCCGCTGTGCCAGTCATTTTTTCTAGCGTGCTGATTTCTGCATATTCGCTCTTCCCGCATGCTTCCGATTCGTCCGTAGGGTCCCAAAACAAGTCAAATTGCCCCAATATCCATGTTCCAATACTTCCTATAAATAAAACATAAAAGAAACTACAAAATACATTAAATGATATGAAACCTAACAAAATAGTAAGCTAAGAATGCATGAATAAGTGCGTATAAACCGCATTTATCAAGCAGTGAATCCCATTCATGTTGAAGTACATGACAAACAGGCGATACGACACCGGAAGCGAACCAAGTATGACACTCCGTCCTAGAGTATCATTGAGAGGGAAATCACTACACCTCAATTGCTCGATCAAATTGATCAAATGAAGCACATGTGTGCTCACATGCTGTCCATCATCAAGTGTATAATGAAATAGTTCCATTGCAACTCTATGAACCACGACTTGTTACTGGTTCATGAACGATTCACGAAGTTGTGTCATCATGCTATAAGCATCATACATAACAAAGTATTGCCTCTTCAGTTCAGAAGAAAGAGAACTGAGAATGAATGATATAACCATTAAATCATCATCTTTCCAATTATGGAAAGTCTCAATCTCTTCAGGCGATGCATCTTTAGATATAACAAGGGGTAATGGACCTTCCAAAATATATCAGAGCTTTTCGGATCCGAGGACAATCCTCAAATCCATATCCCAGTCCATAAAGTTCTCAGCCCTTAAGTTTATACGTATCAAATATACGAGCAAAAAGGATTGGTCGAAGGTGCCTCCATAGTAGATCTATCAAATAGATAGGGAATCAACAGTTAGCAAACATAATAGTTTCATATAATATCAAAAACATTAAATAGATCATGGATTTTTAATCTAAAAATATCTCTCCCACTATTTAATGCAAAATTATAATCCCCAAACTGAATACAAAACATGCGATAATCAAATCAAACATAATAGTGAAAGGTGGAACCCGTGAATATATTTCAGCTCACAGCTTTGGTACGTTCTCGCCGACGTATGTTCATTAGGTAGACAACTCATTATCGATCACTCAACAATGACTCCTGGGGTTTCGGTCCTGATTGTTTCTCGTTGTGAAATTTGACACGTTCACAAGGAGGCGTACCATGGTTAAACTTGTCAATGATAAATTCAAGATACTTGCGTAACCCTGATAGCTTTGACACGTTCAGGATTGCGCTTTCGCTTGAATTCACCTAATATCAAAATATATCAGGTACATATAAATTCCTACCGGCTATATCCTCACAGCTTTGGTACGTTCTCGGATATAGTCGTAGATTATTTATTCATAAGCGGTATTGACAAGACAGACCAAGTAACATGCATCAAATACATATTAAAAATAAAACCTTATTTACAAATAGGGATTTTCCCGCAAAAGATGCTTTTACTTTATTTAATCAAATTAAATAAACACATGCATGCATAAAGTAAAGATTAAATTAAACATTGAATTTAAAGGCATAATCATATCGAGTGTTCAGAATCAGACTCGCTCTGATACCATTTTGATGGGGTTTTAGGTGCAAATCCGGGTAAACGCAGCGTAACGCGAAAAATCAAAATTTTTCGATTTCAATAATTTTTCTTGAGCAATTAAAATAAACATATTTATTCTAATTACTCAATACTCAAAAACTGAATTTTTCACCCAAAAATCAGATTCTTGCTTAATTACCGAGAGACCCCTCAAAGTTTACATTTTAGTCCTAATTTTTCAAATACAAATTCAAGTGATTTCAAATCACTACCAAAATGATTTACACATGTCTTATACATCAAAATACAAGTTGCAACAAAAATTCACATTTTTTTTAAAATTACCGAGAGGTCCCTTAATTTTTCAGGATTTGTAATTTGGTCCAATCTTGTTCAAAATAAGTCAAGATGAAATCCGATCATCAACAAATTTAATATACATCATTACACAACACATATATAAAAAACCCCAAATTTGGAAAAGGTTAAGAACCCTAATTTTACAAATTAGTCCAATTAATAAATTAACCAAAATTAAATAAATTCAACACTTTAATTCAATCTTCACAATACCAAACAAGTCTCACCACTTTGAAACAACACAAGAACAATTCCAGATCATCAATGAGTGACCTAACAACTCTAGAATGACAACATGATTATCAAATAACCAAAAGAGAGCTTAATAACTAATTATAAGCTTACTTTAATTAATATATATGCTAACATCCTTGATTCAAGTTTCCAACCATTTTATTACATGCTTAAAGAGTAGAGAAAATTCCAAGCAACACATGTTGAAGCCAAGAATCATAGAAATAATTTTCTAGTCGAAGAAAGTTAAAAAACTTACAAAATTCCAAGTTTTGCTTAAGGTTTCTCTTTTGTTCTTCAACTTTTTCTCTCAAACTTTCTTTGTAATATGTTATGGTGGCTTAACCTAATGAAAGAAAATGAAACAAAATAATTTATACTCCCCCCCAACACTTGGTCAAATTTTGGGAATAATTAAATATCTAGATATTTTTTTTTGTTTCAATTTAATAAGTTTAGTTTACTTGTTGTAATTGATCACTACAACGTTTAATGTATTACAACAATTCAAACCAATCAAATAAATCCATTTCCTAATTTAATCATAACTAAAGATATTTATATTTTTAATTACTTTAATTATTTAACAATTAAATAATTATTTAACTATAAATATTTGAAATATATGTATTATATTTACTTTAAATATTCAAATACATATATATTAATGATATATGTCAAATATCACAATTTGACATTTAATTAATGTGTATTTAATTAAATCATTCATTAAATACAAATACACGATAATTAGAAAATGACCATTAGGCCAATTTGAGTGTATCTTTCGTTTAACCGTTAAACGATTTATAAATAATCAATTTTTTTCATAAAAGTTGTCCTAGTGCTCTACCAGTATATTTCATTAGTGAGACTCTCTAGGTTCATGGATATCTGTCATGAATTCCAATTTCGTGTCCATAATTTACCCACCCGTAAATTACGACGAACACTGATAAACTCTATGAACCATACATGTCGAGGTCATTGCATACGTATAATCCATTCATCACAAATATCCAGATTATTCCAGAGATATAGATATAAACGTCAAATCTCTATAGATATAATCACGTCGAAGATTCTATTAGTAATTTCTTAATAACACTTAGAACTAACTTCTACAGTGTACCACACGCCTATGGATTTAATAGATTGCTAATTCCATATTGAATACATATGCTCTATACACAGAACTGGTGGATCATTTCTTGATACACACAGTAAATCTTGAGCATCAGTCCACACCCAACGAACAGACGGAGGTCTGATCTAAATAGATCGGTGACGTGATTGCCATCAAAGTGTGGAGGATAACACATATATCCACAGTGGTATCTCAAGTCAAAGAATCACTATGCTCACTCAACCCAATAAGATTCTTATTGACTTTAGTGTACATTCCATTAAGAATTTTTGGTGAGTCGTTCAATGTTTATCCTCTATAAACACCTACACGTCTATACGAGTCTCCAAGACTCATGGTTCATTGAGAAATCATTGGAATCCGAGATTCCAATATATGACATGTATCAGTCTCAACAGGTTTACTTTACTGACCAAGTAGTGTAAACCTTGATCAGGAACAGTCTAAGAATGACAACTTCATGATACAACTCAATGTCAATTGCGATGCTTTTGCAACAATATCATAACTAATCATTCTATGGTCAATTACATTTTTACCATATATAAAGAGATGTTATATAATAAAAACTGTTTATTTTATTCATAATAAAATGTTACATAAGTATTTACAGGGAAATACACAAGAAAATTGGCACTCTGAGAACCAACCCTAACAGCCAAACCTTGCCAGCTCTGCAAGAATGTCTTCATGACCAAGTCAGTTCCATAAACACTTTCAATAGACCAAATCCAAACCCATACTCCCAAACCTACAATTCTGGTTGAAGAAACCATCATAGCTTCAATTGTAGGAATGATAATCAAGCACAACCATCTCAACAACCTCGTCAGGTACACTAGAATTTCTGAAATTCCCCGAATTATGCACCATATATCCCACCACCTAGGAAAACCCTTGATGATACCTTGCATGCGGTTATTGAGAAACAATAAGTCATCAATAACCAAAATGTGCAAATATTGATTGATCTGAAATATATTTTCTCCAAAATCACATTTGTATTGTCCATGAATGAGAAATGAAAGTTTCATGTACAACCACAGCCAAACCCCAAAAGTCATCAAAACCCTCACGAGGGTAGTTCTGGTAGTCAACACATAAATCAAGTCAAATCTATTATTACTCTTCGCAGTGGTAAGGTCATCCACATACCTATTCTTGAACCTCACAAAGTTGAAAATAAATCAGATTCAGATGATAAGGAAGAGGTTGATGAACTATTACATATCGTTGATGATAATAATTTTTCTCATGCACCTCAATTTCCTCAAATATTAAAAACAAAGAAATTGAACCATTCCCCAGAGATATACAAAATATTCAAATAGGTGAATATCAATATTCCTTTGTTAGATGTCATCCAACAAATACCATCTTATGCCATATTTCTGAAAGACTTGTGCGCCGTTAAGAGAAAACATCAGGTAAGAAAGAAATCTTTTCTAGCTGAACATGTAAGTTCCATTCTCTCAACCAATAATGCATTAAAATACAAGGACCCTGGTTGTCCAACTATTTCATGTATTATTGGAAATCAAAAAATTGAACATGCTTTGCTTGATCTTGGAGCCAGTGTCAATTTGCTTCCATTTTCGGTGTACCAACAACTTAATATTGGTGAGTTAAAACCAACCTCAACTACTCTTTTACTTACCGATAGATCAGTCAAGGTACCGAAAGGAATTGTGGAAGACGTGTTTTTACAAGTCGATAAATTCATATATCATGTGGATTTTATTGTCTTGTAAACATAACCTGTAGTAGACAGTTATAAGCCAATTCTTGTAATATTTGGTCGCTCATTTTTAGCAACAGCTATTACTTTAATTAACTATAGGAATGGAATCATGAATTTATCTTTTGGCAAAATGACGTTGGAACTAAATATTTTTAACATGTGCAAACAACCATATGATGAAGATAGTGAGAACGAGAGCATGGAACTGATTGAGCCAATTTTGGAAGAACATATTCAAGGGAGTTTATTTGATCCCATGGAAATTTATACTGCTAATTTTCTTGAATCAAGTATGCAATTAAATTTGGATACTCTTAATGATTATTTACTTGATTCAATACAAGTACTGAAAAACGATGAAGAAAAACATATTTTGGAGGAACATGGAATACCAGAAGAAGAAAAACATGAAGCACCCAAATTGAAGTTAAGGACTTTGCCAAAAGGATTGCAATATGCATTTTTGGAGATGAACAAACTTACCATATTGTAATTTCCGCTTCTCTCACAAGCAATCAAGAAGATAAGTTGTTAAATGTGTTTAAAGAACATAAACTGGCAATTGAATGGACTTTAAAAGACATAAAAGGCATTAATCCATTGATCTTCACACACATAATACATTTAGAAGATAATGCTATGACATATCGTCAACCCCAAATAAGATTAAACCTGCACATGAAAGAGTGGTAAAAACAAAAGTCCTCAAACTTCTTGATGTAGGCATTATCTACCCTATCTCCTATAGTAAGTGGGTAAGTCCTACACAAGTGGTACCCAAAAAGTATAGAATAACTGTTGTAAAAAATGATAAAGGAGAACTAATTCCAACTCGAAAATCCCATCTAGTTGGCGTATGTGCATTGACTATAGAAAACTAAATGACGCTAATAGAAAAAAATCATTTTCCTTTACCATTTCTCGACCAAATTTTGGAAAGAGTAGTAGAACATCCATACTATTGTTTTCTTGATGGTTACTCAGGTTATTATCAAATTCTCATTGCTTTAGAAGATCAGAAAAATACCACATTCACACATACTTTTGGAACATTTGCATTTAGGAAAATACCTTTTGGACTTTGTAATGCATCAGCAACATTCCAACAATGCATGTTAAGCATATTTAGTGACATGGTTGTGTAGGAATCACTTTCCTGGCACAGCGGAAACACGTTATACACCCGGGATCAGACTAGAAATTTTTTTCGCCCTTCTCTCTTAAGGTCGAATCTGACCAACTCCACCACTGAAATTTTGCTTATGTTTTCAACAAAATTTCAGCCCCGAAACAGCCTCGAATAGTCCCCGAATAACGGCATAAAACTAGAATATTTTGGACTTGAAATGCGCCCAACTCACTGCCCAAATCAGCCACTATCTGTACGAAAAGCCCCTGTGTTTCAAATCTATTTTTCAGTTAAAAACAACCACAACACAGTACTAAAACACCCCTTAAAGTTCCCAAAAAAATCTGGAGCAAAAGGAATTCAAACCGAGCCCTGTTACAAACTTTTTATGTGCGGCAGTGAGCAGAAAATTACTCATTGTCATGTCACCTATAGAAATTAGGGTGAGCTACACTCACAAACTAATCCCTAAACACTTTAGAAATTAAAATCACACAAGGTTTTCTTTTGGTTTTTGTTTTTGTTTTTATTTTCTTAACACTTGAGAGAATTCTTAGAACAAGAATAAGGTGGCTAGGATTAGAATCAGAGACTTAAGGCAAAAAGAAAATCACATTTTTTTATACCTAGGTTTATTAATTTCCAAAATTAAGCAAACCTTTCGCTTTTCCCATGTGAGAATTTTGGCCACCTCTATAGGAATATTCAAAAAAATTTGTAACATCATACTTACTTTCCATAAAGATAAAGACGTTACAACAATTAATTGTATGCCACATGGGTGCATGTTTCCCGTATTACGCGTCATACCTTTTGCTAGTGCTGAGGACATAAATCCACGGGGGTCCTGATTCATGTGCCATGACCTTTGTTGATTGTGAATACCATGAGGTACTATGTTTTTTCGCGCCGTGATTTACATATTTGGCAATCGTTGAGCTTATCGATCATAAGTACTTTACTAGAATATCAAATAAATCTTCCCCATTTAAATAAACAACAAGTATCTATGAGTACAATTTCTTATTATAAATAGAAAAGTTTTATTTGTATTCCAGGGAACTACTGCCTATCTTACAACTCTATGTGGAAATTTCTAGAGAGACTCTATTGATAATACTTCCTAAGCATCTCGGCATTACATGGCTTATTGAGTTTGGTGTCATCCAGCTGCTCCAAATAATAGGCACCGGGCCTGACAACATCAGTCACTTTGTGAGACCCTTCTCACTTCGCCCAAAAATGCCTTCTTATGGCTTCTTCGTGTTTAAGGTGACTCGTATTAAAACCAAGTCCCCGAGATGAAATAATTATGCCCATACTCTTTTATTGTAGAAATAAGAAATCATATGCATTTAGGCTACTACTTGGAGTGCCGACCTCTCTCAATGTTCCTCCACTAAATCCAAACTATGCCTGATAATATCCTCATTCTGTTCTATCGGATGCTATTAGTAGTTATCCTAATCTCTACATCATCACCGCTTCATATCCATAAGCTAAAGAAAACAAGATCTCACATGTAAAATATTTATAAGTTGTCCAATGTGCCCATATGCCCTCTGACAACTCTTCCACCCATAAGCCTTTACACGACCTGAGCCTCGCCTTTAAATTATTCTTTATGGTATTATTGGTCACCTCAACGTGCCCGTTGGACTTGGGACGAGCCGCGGATGCAAATCTCAGGGCAACTTGAAGGTCTTCACAGAGCTTCTTAAAACATGTGCTATCAAATTGCTTTATATTGTCTATAAAAAAAGCCCGGAGAATCCTGAACCTACAGACAATATTCCGCTTTATAAAATTAGTTACATTCTTCTCCGTAATGGTGGACAATGACTCGGCCTCCACCCACTTAGTGAAATAATCAATAGCCACAATGACATACTTTGCTTGTCCCTTACCCACAAGCAGTGGACCAAAAAGATCCAATCCCAATTGTTAAAACACCCATGGGCTAGACAAAGTTGTAAATTACTCGGGAGGTTTCTTGGGCATGTTTGCATTATTCTGACATCCATCACATGTACAAGCCATATCTGACCCATCCTGATGTATTGTGGGCCAAGAATAACCATGTCTTAGCGCCTTATGAGTAATTGATTTGCCCCCGACATGGCTCCCGTAAATTCTTTCATGGATCTCCCATAGGACATAATTAGTGTTTACGGATCCAAGACACCTCAGATACAACACCTTATACCATATTCTATACAAAACACCATCCATAAAGTAGAAATGAACACTGCGATACTTCACCCTTCTCGCCTCCTTCTTGTCCTCGGGCAATTCTCAATATTCCAATAATCTCCTAATCGGGTCCATCTAGGACGACTTGGCTTCTGCTTCTACATCTATTACGTCAATTCCGCCCACACTCTTCGAATCGAGGATTTTGAGATGTATGTTTCGCAGAAGGTCGGATTTAATCTATGATGCCAATTGTGCCAATGAATCGAGCTATTGATTACATTCCCAACTAATTTGCTCGAAAATGACATTTCCCATCCCTTATAGTAGTTTCTTCACCTCCATGAGGTAGGCTATCATATTGGGCTCCCTAGCCTAAAACCCATCATTAAATCATTGGATAGCCAGCTACGAGACACTCTTCACTACGACATCTCTGACCCCATCAACATCACACAACCTCAGCCCAGCCAGAATTACCTCATACTCAGCCTCATTATATGTAGCCTCAAATGCATATCTTAATGTATAGCTCAATTCCTCATCGCGCCCATTGCTGAGAATAATAACAACCTCACATCCTTGTTAATTGACTAACCCGTCCATATACAACTCCCATTTCTTTTCTTCTTCCCTAACCACCAACATTTGTGGTCATGTGAATTTTGCTATAAAATTGGCTAGAGCTTGTCCCTCGATGGACACCCGTGGGAGATAATAAATATCATATTCACTTAGATCTACCGACCATTTCACAAGACGACCTGAGGTGTTGAGTCTGTGCAAAATTTACAGAAGAGGGTGATCAGTGTATACCCCTATGGGGTGTGCTTGGAAGTAAGAACATAATTTTTTGGCTGCCATGACTAATGACAAGGCCATTAACTCATGGGGCGGGTATGTAGTTTCTGCATCTAACAATGCCTTACTTGAATAATAAAATGGCTTCTGGACTTTATCTATTTCATATAATAATACTAACCTAACAGCATATGGTGAAACTACTAAGTATAAAAATAATTTCTCACCTGGGACTAGCTTCGCCAGAAGCGGAGGTCGGGTAAAGTATTTCTTGAGCTGTTGGAATGTATCAACACACTCACTTGTCCACTCTAACTACTTCTTGGTCTTCTTTTTGATCTGAAAGAAAATATGGCACTTATTGGTAGTTTTGGAAATAAACCGGTTAAGTGTTGTGACCTGATCCGTCAAGCTTTGAATTTCTTTAACTGTTTTTAGGGACTTCAAGTTTATCACTGCCTTGATCTTCTGAGGATTAACTTCAATGCATCTTACACTGACCATGTATCCCAAGAACTTTCCCGACGAAAAACCAAACACATATTTCTCCAGATTCAACTTCATCCTATACTTCCTCAGGAGCTCGAAAGTTTCCTTGAGGTTTTTCAGATGATCCCTGGGAAATACTGATATTGTGATCATGTCATCTACATAGACCTGCATTGTTTTTCCAATGAGAGGCTTGAATACCCGATTAACCGGCCTATAATATGTTGCCCATACATTCGTCAACCCAAATGACATCACCTTCTTGTATTACAACCTCTGATAAGTAATGAAGATTGTCTTCTCCTCATCCTCGGGTAATATTCTGATCTGATTGTAACCAGAGACACATCCATGAAACTGAGAAGCCCATGACATGTTGTTAAGTCCACTAGCTAATCAACTTTGGGAAGTAGGAAGCTATCTTTTGGGCAAGCTTTATTTAGGTCAGAGAAGTCCGCATACATTCTCCACTTTCTGTTTGTCTTATTTACAAAGACAATATTGGATGCCAATTCTAGGTACTTCTCTTCTCTGATTAACCCAACCTATAGCAATTTGTACACATCTGCATGGATGGCCTCATACTGTTCTTGGTTGAACAACCTCAATTTCTATTTCATCATATTGTGAGCTTGATCAATAGATAGATGATGACTTATGACCCGAGAATCAATCCCAGGCATACCTTTATGGCTCTAAGCAAAGACATTAGCATATTTACTTAAGAAGTTTACTGAGCTTCTCTTTCAGACTTTGTTCTATCCCGACCCCGACCTTCACCAATTTATCTGAGCCAGTGAGCACCACATGTTCCATCTTTTCTCCAGTCTCTCCATGTTGGATATTCTCATTGGGTCAAGGGTCGATAGTCTCTACCACTATTGACTCCTTATTTTTTTCTACCCTGCAACGTTAGTGCATAAAGTTTCCTTCAAAGTTATTTCAAAATAGCTTCTTGCCATTCTATGGCTTCTAAAAACTACCCCAACCCTTTCCCTGGTCGGGAATTTTAGCATCAAGTAGTACCTCGACATGAATGATCTTGACTTCAATGTAAATGACCTTCGCAAAATCTCCCGATAGTTGCTTATACAATCTACCACTGTGAAGTCCATCATTATGATCTACATATGAAGGCACATTCCAATGGTTATTGTAAACTGCACCCGACCAAATGGAACAATTATTGATCCACTGAACCCATACAATGGGGTAGCGTTATTTATCAAGGTGTTGAACTCCACACCCAGCCCGTTCAAGGCATCATTTGATATAATGTCCACCGCGCTCCCAGGATCCACCAATATCTTATCTACATTGACCCACCTATTTTGGCAGTAATTATAAATGTGTCATCATGAGGGTAACTCACTCATTGAGCATCATCGTCGGTGAACATTAATGACACGGTATAGATTTTTGCATCATTGGGGCTCTATCTATGCTTAACACCTAGGGGCCATCGATTCAGCAATAATTCTTCCTAGCCCTATTTGAGTCTCCCGCTAGCGTTCTTCCTCATGCAATAGTAAACACATGACTCCATGATCTATAGTCATTGAGATAGCCATTTCTGACCAGGTCCTCGATCTATTCTTGCATGTCTCTGCACCCATTGGTCTCATGGCCCCTTACGTTGTGGTGGGAGTAATAGACCATGTTGTCTATTCTATCAATTATGAACCTTCTGGAATCGGGCTCTGTCAACAACCTTTTATTCTGAATCTCTCAGGCCATTTGAGACAGTGGCCTGTTGAGAGATGTATACACAGTGCCTCCGTTACTTGGGTAACCTTGACTCAGGGTATTCTTTCTAGCATCGGGATGCTCTAAGCGATAGGTCTGAACTTCTACGGCCTCGAAACCGACCCTCCCCAGCCATTGCCATCTCCGCAGTCATCTATTTTGACTTCCTTCTTCTCTTGAGAATTACCTCATCGGACTATCTTATTCTCCTCTTCCAACAACACAAATCTCCTAGCATGTTCCGAGGTCGTAGTATAATCAGACACCTCTTAAATCTTAAGGTGGGACCACAATCTCTCGACCTTTAACGCGCCTTTCAAACTCTCCAAATCTTCTGGAGACTCGTATGTCTCAACCTCCAATACCAAATTATGATATCGGTATAAAAAAGCTCTTAAGCAGCTCATCATCCCATTATTTCATTGTCCTTAATTACCATGCAAGCTCATTTGAAGTGGCACACAAAGGACTTTCGTAACTGCGAAAAACTACTAATACTTTCAGGCGTCAAGTTTTTGAACTACAAACAGGCAGGTCCTCTCAATGTCAGTGGGAATCTCTTACAAATTGCATCCTCGACCATGCCTTGAATCTCCATAAGCAGCACAAACTTCTCCATATGTGACTTAGGGTCAGTATTACCCATGTACACCTCTATCGTGGTTATGGTAAACCTCTTTGGAAACTCCGCATCCAGGATCTCCTTTACAAAAGAAGATTCTATCTCCAAATCCTAATCTTTTCGAGCATCTCATCGTGTTCCCTTCTCTCATCTCTTCATCTTATGATTGCACCAATTCCTTCAATAGCTCTCTGAATTTCCTTGTCTCATGCTGGAGACCTCCTCATAGACCTCTTCCCGACCATGATATTTCCTCACACATGGAGCTCTTTACTCTCGCTTCTGATAACGCCTTGAATCATATTCCATATGATAAGGGCTTCTTCTTAGTGATCGGGCATTCGTCTGTCGTCATGCCTCTCTAATGGCTCTTCTAATGGTGCTTCACTAGGTATAACCATCGATCTCACCTTGGTGGATTTCCTTCTCCTGGCCTCAAGCTCATTTTCCTCACCAACCACCATTTTTCCGCTAGTAATCTCATGGCGTCTTCTATTAGGACCCGCAAGAGCTTGTTCTCCCGACCGCCTCTCTAACATCTCGATTCTCTCAATCATGGTTTCATGAAGTTTTTGGTAACTTCTCTTTCTTTATGGGCTTTATCCCGTTCATTCCTCAAGTCTTCTTCCAACTTCCGCATCAACTCTACCGTCGATGCACCACCAGCTCTGTGGTCTGTATCTCCTGCCATTGCTTTATCGTATTAATTACCTTTAATATTGTATCCCTGCAGATGATTCCAACTATTGACAACTGTTTTTCATAGGGAATTTACCCCTTGAAAAAACCTCATTCATCTGTAAATTTATTTGGTTGGTAGGAACTGCACAAACTTGGCAACATAGAAACAACCACAGAGATAGGATTTACGTGGTTCGGTGGAAAGTGTCTCCAACAATATATAAGCCTCGGGTAACTACCGACCCAAGCAACTAACAAAGGAATTGTACGGTTTACAACAAATAACCCATCAGATATATAATGCGGTCGGGTTCACGATTTACTTTCTCTCTCTATCACTAGTTTGCTATCCTAGTTTTTGTTCTCAAATTACAAGTATTGTAAAATGTGAAAATCGCTAACCCTTTTTACAATGACTTATACCCCTTTATATAGGTTCCCAAAATCACTATTGCAACCGACCTTGACGTCAACTCATGTCATTGTATCATCGTTACAGCTTTTAGTCTTTGTTTCCACCACCTTATCAACCAATCAAATAAGCATGTTTCCATGTTGTTGCATCGGCATCTGGTGGCTGCTGCTCTACCATTACACCATCTTATGGTGACTGACATGACATATGCTCAATCTGAACTGTTACTTTATCTCTGTCATCATTAGCCTTCTAGATGCACTCATTTCTAGGTAAAGCAGACGTCATGCTGCTCCCTTACTGGTCGGTCATTATCCTATTTTTTTTTCCTTAGGTTAGGTAACCGAAAAAACTGGTACGCTTTCAAACCCAAAATTCACAGTTGTCGGGTCGGATCTATACTGATGATACTTCATCGGGTCGGGCTAAACAAACTCTCAGAGCACAGCAAAAAGCCCCTTCCAAGTGGTCAGGTCGGGTACCACCATTACTTGCCTCACCTCAGAATCTCTCATTAGGGAGAACCTTCATCACATACCATAGTCGAGTCATGCTTCAACCTTCCTCTAACTTCTGAGCACTTAGGCCTTTCTATCCATTTGATTGAGTAATACTACAATACCCTTCAATCTTCCTCAAGCTAAAGGCTAATAAAAACCACCATCAACAAAAATAAAAAATAAAAAAGAATAAATTTATTTTTAAATACACATAATTGTATAAAATATACGAATCTCTTTTTTTTTATTTAAATTAATTTTTTGCTATTGAGCTACTATACTGAAACATAAAATTGACAAATTATCAACTCCACAAGTAAAACCATTCATATTGAATAAAACTCACTAATTTCAGTGGTTCCATTTTAACTTTAAAGGGTGGCATAACAACTTTCAAACATATATTAAATATTTATAAACATAAACTTCAAATATAAATGAAACATGTTTTAAATATTTATAAACATAAATTTCAAATATAAATGAAAAAAGGTTTAAAATAAACATTATTAAATTTTAGAAGCAATATTTTATAGAATGACTTTCCAAAATAACTACAAGTGAACCATATCACACCGATGAAACAAAAACGTGTCTCACTAGCTTTAACATACTATTTTTACTATTTTTATATCATTTTCGAACTGATACTGTATATTTTTGCCAACAAACTTAAAATATTTTCGTGTTCAAATGGCAAATACTGACAACACACAAAATGGAATTGCTACAACAACTTCTGCTTCTGTTCCAAAACCTGTTGCTTTCGTCATGGTTCCCGTGAATCATGTGGATAAGCATGAGAAATTTATTAGGCTGAATTTTAAACGTTGGTAGCAAAAAATAATTTTCTATCTGACCACTTCCCAATGAGTTGTGGGAGTCTTTGGACCGCAAGTATAAAACTAAGGATGTTAGCACTAATAAATTTATTGCGGGCCGATTCTTAGATTATAAGATGGTGGACTCCAATTCTGTTATGAGTCAAGTTCAGGACATCCAAATTATTCTGTCAGAAATTTTTGCAGAAGGGATGAACTTGAGTGAAACTTTCCAAGTTACTGCTATTATTGAAAAATTACCTCATACTTGGGAAGATTTCAAAGGTTACCTTAAGCATAAGAGAAAGGAAATGGGTATTGAGGATCTTATTGTTAAGTTTCGAATTGAAGAGAGCAATAGAAATTCTGAAAAGAAAATGGTTAGTTCAGAGGCAAGAGAAAAAATAGTGGAATATGGTCATAACATTAAAGGCAATAAGACCAACAAAGGATCTAAGTTAGGTCCTAAGGGGGGTGTCTCCAAGAAGCAAACCAGGTTTCAAGGAAAGTACTTCAACTGTGACAAAATAGGACATAAAGCTTCAGAATGCAAACTACCGAAGAAGAAATGGGCTCAAGAAGCCAACATGGTGAACAACATCACCCAAGATGTTTCTAACATAAACCTTCATGTTGTTGTGTCAAAAGTGAATCTAATAGGTTCAAATCCAAAAGAGTGGTGGATTGATACTGGAGCTACCAGAAATGTGTGTTTAGACAAAGTGATGTTTACTTCCTTTGAACCTGCTGAAAATGGAGAAAAACTATTTATGGGGAATTTAACTATACTGAGATACAATGTCAAGGAAATGTGAATAATGTTCTGTTTGTACCAGAAATTAGGAAGAACTTGATATCATGATCACTTTTGAACAAGCATGGCTTCTAGATGGTGTTTGAGTCAGACATGGTAGTTTTGTCTAAGAATAAAAAGTGTGTGGGGGAATCGATACATATCTGATGGGTTATTTAAGTTCAATGTAATGACTATTATTCCTAAAATCAATAAAGATATTTCTTCTGTTTATTTGCTTAAGTCTTTTAATTTATGACATGCTAGATTAAGACATGTTAATTATATTTCATTGCATAAGTTAATTAACATGAAGCATATACCTACATTCCAAATTGTTCTAAATATAAATGTGAATCATGTGTTGAGGCAAAATTTACAAAATCATCATTTCAAATAATAGTAAGAAACACTAAACCTCTTGATCTAATACACAGTGGTGTGTGTGACTTTAAATCCACTGAATTAAGAAGTGGTAATAATGTATTTATTACTTTTATTAATGATTGCATAAAGTACCGTTAAATGTATTTGATGAAAAACAAGGACGAAGTTATAGAGAAATTTATTCTCTATAAGAATGAAGTTGAATATCAACTAAATAATAAAATTAAGGAGTTGAGAAATGATAGAGGTAGTGAGTATGTTGCTCCATTTAAGATCTTTTGTGAGTAAAATGGAATCATACATCAAACAACAACTTCTTATTCACCTGAATCTAATGGGATTACAGAGCGTAAAAATCACACTTTGAAAGAAATGATGAATGCATTGCTAATAAGTTCTGGTTTACCTCAGAACATGTGAGGGGATGTTGTTTTGTCAGCTAACTATCTTTTAAATAAGGTACCTCGGAAAGAAAATGACAAAACCCCCTATGAATTGTGGAAAGGTAGAATACTTTCTTACAAATACTTACGAGTGTGGGGGTGTCTTGCTAAAGTGGTCATTCCTCCACCTAAGACGGTGAAAATAAGACCAAAGATAGTTGACTATGTTTTGATTGGTTATGCACATAATAGCAGTGCTTACCGATTTCTTGTGCATAAGTTTGAAATTCCAGATGTCCATAAGAATATGATAATAAAGTCAAGAAATACACCACTCTTTAAACATGTATTTTCATATAGATCAATCGAAGGATCGAGTTCGTCTAAACGAACACATGAGACTATAGAAGGAAATAGTCAGGACCAAGAACAAGAAGATGAGGTTGAGGTTGAACCCAGACGTAGTAAAAAAGTAAGGACAAAAAAATTTTTTGGTCCAGATTTTCTGACTTATTTGCTAGAAAATGAACCACAAACCTTTAAAGAAGCTATGAGCTCTGCAGAATGTCCTTTGTGGAAAGAAGCAATTAAGAGCAAAAATTGATTCTATCTTGCAAAATCACACATGGGAACTAATGGAACTTCCTATGGGATGTAAACATATAGGGTCTAAATGGATTTTCAAGAGGAAAATGAAATATGATGGATCGATTGATAGGTATAAGGCTAGACTTGTAATTAAAGGTTATAAGCAAAAAGAAGACCTAGACTACTTTGATACGTATTCTTTAGTGACGAGAATAAATTCCATTAGGATGATACTAGCGATTGCAGCTTGCGCAATCTAGAAATACATCAAATGGATGTCAAAACAACATTTCTTAATGGAGATTTGGAAGAAAAAATCTACATGGAACAACTGAAAGGATTTTCTGCCCTTGAATAAGAAAAAGAAGTGTGTAAGCTGGTTAAGTCTTTATATGGATTGAAGCAAGCATCAAAATAATGGCATGTAAAATTTGATAATGCTATGATGGCTAATGGTTTCAAAATCATTGAAAGTGACAAATGTGTTTATGTCAAAAAGACTACAAATTAATATTTTATTTTGTGTCTTTACGTTGATGACATGCTCATTGTGAGTAGTGATGAAAATAAGATCGAATTTACCTAAAATATGTTAAATTCAAGATTCAACATGAAAGACATTGGTTTGGCAGATGTGATACTTGGAATAAAATATCAAGAACATCATATGGCATCGTTCTAAGTCAATCACATTAAATAGATAAGAATCTTGAGAAATTTAATAAGGATGATTATGCCATGGCCAGAACACCGATAAATACCAGCCAACATCTATTGAATAATAGAGGAGAATGTATTTCTCAAGTAGAGTACTCCGGATTCATTGAAAGTTTAATGTACCTGATGAGTTGTACAAGACCAGATATAACTTACACAATTAGTAAACTTAGTAGATACATGAGTAATCCTGGAACTGACCACTGGAAAGTGATAACAAGAATAGTAAGGTATTTATGGTATAGTCGTAGCTATGGGCTACACTATACTAGATATCAATCCGTATATAAAGGATACAGTGATGCTAACTGGATATCTGACATAAAAGACTCAAAGTTTACTAGTGGATATGTGTTCATACTAGGAGGTGCAAGTGTATCATGGAAATATTCTAAACAAACTGTTATAACCAGATCCACTATGGAATCTGAGTTTATTACTTTGGATAAGTGTGGTGAAGAGGCTGAATGGCTACACCATTTCTTAGAGGGCATTCCAAAGTGGCCAAGTCCAATGCCGACAATTTACATACATTGTAATAGTCAATACGCTATTGGAAGAGCACAAAGTGATATGTATAATGGTAAGTCTAGACATATTCATCGTAGGCATAATACAATTAGACAGTTACTCTCTACTGGGATTATTTCTATTGACTATGTGAGGTCAAAGAATAATATTGTGGATCTGTTAACCAAATGGTTAAATAAAGAAACAGTAGAGGAATCATCGGGAGGAATGAGACTGAAGCCCATAAAATAACAAGTCAATACGAAGGAAAACCTAACCTAGCTGACTGGAGATCCCAAGATCTAGGTTCAAAGGGGCAACCTAATTGTAAAGACTTTTTTTGGATCATTGTGCGGGTTATTCTCTTATGGAGGTTACCCTCTTATCCATTCCTATGATAAATCGATGATGTTTAAAGAATCGAGGATGAGTTATGTTCTTAATGATTTTTATGGAGTAGGGTTGAATACTTCGGATTAAGAAATCACATATGTGAGAGAGAATTGAGGTTGCTTCAAAGGGAATTGTAAAGGGCTCAATTCGTAGAAACTCTTATAGAACCAGACAGATGTTCAGGGCCAAAATGTACATAACCGTGAGAACTCAATTGTGTTAGGGAAGATTCATGTGTGCAGTGTATCATCGTCAGTCTGTAAAATAAATATACTATCATAAGGGAAGGTTCAAAGATTGAGATCTACCTATCCTATGCAGGTTTCGATCCGTCAAACTTGATCATTAATATTAAATGTCTTAGTGTCAAAACTTGTTGTTTTCCGTCAAATTTCATTCATGTGGGGGATTGTCGGAAATAAGGGAAAATGTATGCATTTTTTTTCCTATTTTGAGGCACATTTTAAGTGGGACCCACTTGTGGAAATGATGAGATTATGAGCGATTCACATTTTACTTCGCGAGTACTTCAAAATGATATATAGATACGCTCAAAATGGTATTTGGTTGAATAAGATTTTATCTCACAAAGTGCACCCATTGAGAAGGAAAAATAAAAGAAATTAAGGCTATCCCACATCTAAAATCTAACTAAGTTTAGAAGAACTTATTTATAGATGTGGGATTATGGGTTGGTAGAAACCTATGGATAGAGGCTCTCTCTACACGCGCGCCCACATAGGGGGTGCAAATCACAGCCCGATTCAGGGTTGGTCCGTCTTGAGCCAATGAGCGCCCGCACGTCCTACGTACATGAATGCAGCCCAAATCAAGTTGGGCTCGTGTTAGCGTTGATTTTGCTAATTTTTTCTTTATTTTTTGGTAGCTTTTCATATTCTATAACAGCTAGCCATGATGTGCCATAAGTTCTCCTATTGAATATGATATTCAATGGATAATTAATCTATTTTATGCTATGAAATTTGAAAGGTTTCCTTGATCTCTCATTTATATAATTATCGAGAGCATAAGAGAGAGGAACGCCTGATTTTCGTTTTCCTACAATAACATTATTCTTACACCAAAACCGAAAGCAATATTCTTACACCAAACCGATCAGGACGAGCATTACTCACCAAACCGATTATTGTCGAGGTTCATTTTCTTTCCATATCAAGTTTAACGCACAACCGAGTTAATTTAGGTAATTTGATAGTGCTCGAAAGTTGCATGTTGTTGTTTTATTCTGGGAAACAGACGTCGGTTTGATCCCAAGCATTGTAGTGGACGGTAAATATGTTTTAAGGAAACTATTTATAACAAGACTCAATTAATTTTTTATTTTCATTTCTTTTATTTCAATAACCGTTGTAATATTTATTATTTATATGCTGAATTTTATAATACATGTTTCACTATTGTTATATCATTTCCGTACTGATACTCTGTGTTTTTACCAACAAATATAAGATAACATGCTTCTCCGACTGACCCCATAAAAAAAATTCTACTATACGACAGGAAACATTTCTCGTTTCCTTCATATTTTTCAGAATCACTGAAGCTCAATCCATTTGTTTCATTATATTAAATATTTTCGTCAAAGAACATAGTTGAATATCAAATTTTGTCCAAAAACTTCAAGCAAACAATATTTGATTTTGGGAAAATGCTTTTAGCTAATCAAAAGATGCGAAACATTTTTTTTTAATAGATAATAGCTTGTCCGAATCAACAGTTTCGAATATATAAGGCCAGTTCTAGAACATTATAAAATAAATCAATTTCATTACGGATGGGTCTATACATACCTGGAAACCATACAGATTTTAAACTTGTTAGAATATATCGTAAGATTGAAAAATAAGATGATTTGTCATTAACTTAATATAGAATAGTTTCATCCTCAACTAAAATCCTTACAACAATAAATTACTGGAAAATCAGCATAATAATCCAATTCCAAAATAGATTTTGTATGCTTAGGAAACTTTAAAATTAGCTCCAAATGTGAAATTTGCCAAATATTATATGTATATATGAAAAAAAAATAAAAAAAATCCAGAGTTTTGTTGCATATGAGCCGAATTGAACCCGATCTAGATCATACGAGTTTATTCAGGTCTGGAAGTACTGAAGAGTGTTCCTTCAGCACAACTGAATTATGATTGTAAATTAAAATCTTAATCTAATTAAGTAATTTTTAATATAAACAAACTCTCTTGATTGGTTTTAAAATATAATTTTATATTTAATGAGTACATCTATCACTACTCATTCTTATATATCTATTTAAGCTAGTTATCCTCGTGCTCACTGTCCTATGTCTATGTTAGATCCATTCCAACGTAAGGGTGGCAGAAAAGTCCGGGCCCGGTCTGGCCCGGCCCGACCCGCCCGGGACAAAAAAGCCTGGGCTGGGCCCTATAATGAAAGTTTGACTCGGGCTCGGGCCTGAGGCGGGCTTTCCATTTTTGGCCCGGGCATGACCCGGTCCAGGCCAAAACCAAAAAAAAAAAAAAAAAAACACACACACACATAGTGAATATATTTTTGTTTTAATTTTTTTTAAAAAAATTCGGGCCAGAAAAAAGTCCGGCCCGGCCCAGAAGACACCTGGGCCGGGCTTTTCCTGGGCCCGTGTTTTTTTTTTTTTTTCCGGGCTCAGGCCTGGCTTATCAAAGCCCCGGCCCGGCCCGGCCCATTGCCACCCTTATTCCAACGATACAACTGTCACAGATTTATCGTTGCATTTCACTTCACAAAATTTTCTTTATATTGATATATAACGATGACCTAACATATAATACTTCTCACACTGTGAGTTCTCGATGAAGATTCAATATGTTTACATTCTAATCTTTATTTTTTTTTTCAATAATAATAGATGTATTGAATAAGTATTCATTTAGTACAGAATAAATTATGATTTTTAATTAAAATTTTCATTTAATTAAATATATTTTTTAATATAAAAGGCTGATTATTATATTGATACAAGAAAATGAAAAATTTATAAACGGTGTTACGTTGTAGCCAAGCAACAGAGACCTTGCCAAGGGAGATAAAGCCAACAGGCACAATCATGAGTTGACATCTGCTTGGATGGTCGGCGACAACTGGAAAGCATCATCTTCTTGTTGACATTTTCTAGCAAGTTGTTAAGCTACAACCATAATTGCTCTTGTTGACATTTGTGGTAAAGGTTCGGGATTTTTACCAGGTGATAACAGATAGTCAAACCTTTATCACGAGTATAGATACATCACTATATATTTTGTTATCCTTGCAACTATATAATCCAAAACCAAAAGAATCACGTGCATTGTTTCTGAAAGTAAAGTTTATTAATAATTAGAATATTAAAATGGATTTTTTTCACATTAATCATAGACTACTCTTGAAATAAAACATTATTATATATTCGTATTTTAATGGTTTAGAAATGTCCAACTTATATATCTAAGTATCTCGAAATAATGTTGTTATACATCAAACGAGATTAAACAATACTTAAGTTGATATATAAGCAAAAATTATAAAAAGAAATTTAAATTTTAATGAACTTAATAAAATAATTATTTCGAATAGAATATAATAATATCAATTGATCTATATAACCAACCCCACTTAACGAGATTGGTTTGTTTTGATCTGCATATTACCCACTAACTCATGCAAGTTCAATCTACTCGACAATTAAAAATAAAACAAAATCATTACCTATTCTTGCAAGTTGCAACCATGTTATTGATAAGATTATAATCGTTTGATTATTCATCTTAAATTAACTTCAATCCATCATAGAACAGCTTAAATGGTGATTAATCATAAATCTCTATGAATACCAGACTGATCCAATTTGACCGAATTTTTTTTATTTGATTAGTTGTCTAAATTATCGATTTAATCACCGATTTTTAATTTTTAAAAATCATCCTATTTACAAAAAAAAAAAAAAAAAAACATATTTTTCTTATTTTCTCTTATTATTATTCTTTTTAAAGACTTTGGACATTAATTTAAATCTTATGATTGCTTAATATGTTTCATCATAAAATGATGATTTTATTGATTTTTAAAAGATTTTGAGAGATCATTTTTGAATTTTTTTTATTCTTAATCATGCGAAATATCAACTATATTTTTTCTGATTAATTTCTAATTAATCTCTAAATATTTTCGATTAATCATAAATTAATATTTCTGAATATTGAAACGATTTGTTGTCGATTTCTTATTCCAAATCCTACCAGCACAATTAAAGGTGACATATTTGATTATTTTCACACCAAAATTCAATAGGATAAAATAGCCAGAGTGAATCTTCTATATATATGTAGCGACTCGAATGTTTTGAAGCATGTAACACTCACACATTTGTCCTCGAGATAAACGGCACACCGAATCTGAGCTTACCTCATTTTTTAAAAATATTTCGACATATAACGAAACTTGACAATTTATCTAGAACATTTTAGTCATAAACGTTTTATCGTTGGCAAAATAATAAAATAACGTTATTTTAAATCTCAATAGATGATCTTCACTAATTAACTCACATTTTAGTATAAAAATTGCAGCAGCCATCGCTCTTACAAGAAATGACTAAATTGCAAAGCTTGGTGACTAAAACACAGTTTTCAGGTTTGATGGTAGCTTTTGATATTCTCTTCGACGGAGGGGAGGCAAAAAATTTACATACAAGTAATTTTTACTATATTGTTAGGGACAATCTTTCTCATCGGTATATGAATTTTTATAGGATATCAGAGTCAAGCTTATGCAGGAATGAATTTACATTATCTTACTAATGATATAGACCAAACTAAAATATTTATATGAGTTGTTAGGATAATATCTCTCATCGATTGAAAATGAATCTTAGATTACATATATAAAACAATGAGAATGTCAATGAACCATGTGCATATAGAATATGAATATTTCATATCGATTATCTTTATTCAACCTGAAGATTTTCATATAGACTTTAAGTTCAATTTTACACCGAAAATTTCAATCCACACTTTTTATGTATAATTTCACACTCAAAATTTCAGTTAACATACTGATTTGCGAAAAATTATATTATGTTGAGAGAGAGATGATATATACACCCGAAACATGATATACCACCTCCTGATTTGCGCATAAAAAGTTTTAGCATGTGCACTAGTTTACAGATAAAAAGCATGAATCGGTATACTGATTGAAACTTTAAATGAAAATTAAATTTATTAAATATTTGTAACCAAGAATGGAAAGGTTATCAACTGGAAGCAAATTAACATGAGAGGAATCTACATGATCACCAACAAATTCCATCAGTTCTCACACGAACAGGTACTTGAAAAGAGAAATAATACTGAGCCGACGAAAGTTAAAACTATCAACCGATTATTTTGTCTAATAGCAGCATCCATTTGTGGTTCCAGGAACTTGGAGATAGAGCTACAATTGCCATTTCCACAATGTGGGCCTATTGTATTTAAGTGCAACTTCAATTGCCGCTTAATTACTTCATATTGGATTCCTCCGAAAGATTGATACTAGCTAACAAACTATTTTGTTTGGTTATGGTGGTGAAGGCTGAAGAGTTGAAAAGGGTTACCATGATGAAAGCCGATGAAGATGAAAAGGACCAGTGAGAACCAAATCGCCATCAGATGAAAAAAATCTACATTGTAAACAGTGTAGTAATATCATGATATTTGTCTCCCACATGAACATGTTCTATCAATTCTCAGAAAAGAAAAAGATTAAAAAATGAATATACTGGACCGACCCAAATGACTACCAATGATTCTGAAGTCCAGTAGCAACATGTAAATTGTGGTTCCAGGAAAAGGCAGCTACATCATCTTTGTCCATTTCAACAGCTTCAGGACAATCTACACTCATTTGAGGCCAAAAGAAAGTTTCAAGAAAGCAGTACAAGTAATTGATGAATTAACTGCAGAATACACAGAACATTGGATTTCAAGGTGTGTGAAGAAAAATAATAAATGAAGAACCTTGAGACAAATCATGATAGTGACTACCACAAATTCTTCTGGGCACTGCTTCGACCTAACCAAGATAGAGAACAAATTAACAGAAAAAAAAGGGAAGTTACAGAATTGAGATTGGGGACTGAGTAAATAGAATACAGAGTTAGAAAAACCAGTGACCAGACATTTCCCACTGATACAGTGCTCAGTAATTCTTCTGTCCTGTCAATAGCAAGAAATTCAAGGAGAAAATTATGGCCTAATGGCATTTCAAGAAACCCAAATACACGAGAGGTGACCAAACAACCGGCTATGCAAAAGCCTCCTACCAAAAGGAAATGGTCATCATCCACTCCAGGCAATGAACTGATGCTGATTGTTACTGATAAGTTAAAGTACTGTTCTGCTATTACTTTGGACTTGACTTAGATAACCAAAACGATCAGCCAATACACTAACATCTTCATCATCACCTATTTCACTACCGGGAAAATCTAATTCTCCTTCGAACCTCTCATTCAATAACTCTTCCCAAAATCCTTCATCAAGTTCTCTATCACAACTTTCCGGAGGTTCTATATCTTCTTGTGCTCTTCTTGTTCTACCATATCCTTGCATCTCCAATGCGAGTGCTTCCAGCTCTGATACTCTAAACCCATAATCCCCATATTCCAAAGGCTCAGCTTTAATGGAATTCATTCCTTCACCCCCACGGCTTGATTCAGCTCCACTAGGTCCATGATCAATTGGCCTTCTTCTTTTCTTCGTCATTGCTTCCTCTAGCTCCTTTCTTGTCTCCTTTTGTTGTGCTAGCTGCTGTAGAAAGGCAGGATTTTGCATTGCTCTAGCCAAGAAAGACATCATTTGTTGCTGCTTCTTTTCTGTGCCTTGTAGCCTCTGTTCCATAGCCTGAAGATAGGCTCTACTGTTCTGCTGCTGCTGTCTAAGCTTCACTAATTCCATCATCAGAACTTGTTTGTCGCGCATCAAACGCTCAACTTCTCCGTCTAGTCCAAACCTGCCTACTTCAACACAAGGACCAAGAGCTTGTGCTGGAGGCAGAGGCTGAGATGATGCCTTTCTTCTCTTTATGTTCTTTAAGAGATGCCTTTGACCCTTAAGAAACCCTTCATTGGCAAACTCCCATCTATCTGGATCAATCTTCCTAAAGCCCTGCAACAAAAATACTAATTTAATTAAGCAGCCAGAGAACAAAATCTTTTGAAATTGTAAATCTAAATCCCCATTCATTTCACAGAGTAATTCTTGATTAACCATTCAAGCACTTGATATCAGAAAATTTTTAAAAAAGGCACCCCCAGCAAATGAAATGGAGCAAAGTCCCACAGCAGGGAAAAAAAATCCATTGCTGTTAAAATTTAGAAAACAGATTCTACGGTGGAATCTGATAATAAAAAAGTCAAAGAGATGAGTCATACGGAACGGCCTAGGTTAACTCTCTACCGATTAAAAATTAAAAAATTAATCATAATTCACAGGCATGTGAGTTTCCAGAACATCTTTATATCATCAATTTAATAAACATTAATCCAACTTAAAGATGCTTGTACATTTCAAAAACCAATAAAGGACCAAGTTAATTAACTTATATTTAATTAAAAAAATACAAACCCAAGATTGGAGGAAGATGAATTAAGAAAAACAAAACAAAACCCTTTCTTCTTCTTTCTTACAGAAAATTCTTATTGAAATTAAAGCTCAAGAGACCATTTTCATAGTTGATTCAGATAATGGATTATGAGTTGAATTTGAGGAGAGGGACTTACATAAGTGTTAAGCTGCCTGACAAAGCTTGAAAAATTATTATGCTTAAAGTACCTAGGAAGAAGAGCAGTGGAGAAAGCATGAGGATCCCAAACAACAAAGCTACCACCTCCTCTGCTCCAAGAAACTACATGATTTGTATTCGGATCATCCACCATTTCATACGCCTTTGTCAGAAATGGCGGCGGTCCTGTGTCGTGCAGACCCTCCATCGGCTGCGGCGGCGGCGGCATCATCATCATCATTACTCCCGCCTGCTGCTGCTCCTCCTCCTCGTGGCCACCTAATTCCGTCGCCGCCGACGAACTGCCACCTGGGTACTCTTCTTTCACAGTGTTATACGGATTCATTGATCAATCAGTTCATATGAAGTTCCCAATTACCATTTATATAAATACAGAGTGGCCGTTTCTTTCCTTCGAGCTCTGTTTTGTTTCTTTGAGAAGGTCGTTTAAGCCGTCACCACGTAAGTATGCGGCCACGCTCATGTACAAATGAAGCTACATAAGTTGAATTAAACCCGCTTATATAGCCCCAATGGATTTATTATAATAATATTAGAGAGTTCTAGATGTTGAACCAATTTTTTTAATAAAATAATTTTTTATTTGTAGATATTTTTGCTTCAATTTTTAATTGAGTTTGAGATGGTCCTTCGGAATGTTCTGGAACTTACATTGGGTAAGGGTATATGGTGGAAGCATGGGATGGAGCTTTCTAAATTATTAAAATAGTGGTATTGGTTGCTATGTAGAATATCATTGGCAGGGCTAAGGATCCCACCTTATAATTATTAGGTGACATCATTGAAAATAACTTCTTGATTTGCTTAAAATGAGAAATTTTTATTAACAGAGTATTTTTTGCTTGGTTGGTAGAGAGTGAGTGATTAATGTGAACATATATTGAGAAAAGTTGTAGAAAAAAGAAAAGAAAATAGCTTTTATTGTGTGACTATGAGCCTGTGTTTTCATAATTTTATTATTAATATTATTTAATTTATAATTGGATTATTCAGTTGTGTCATTGAAGAAGACATTTGGATGAGTGAATCGGAAATAGAGCCCAAACTTAGGTTGTAACAAAGAGTGTGTTAAAATAATGATGCTGATATGGTGACACGTGTTAGTATACAGGATGCCACATGTGGAGCAAGTGGGCATTTTTTGGTATAAACAACTGGAGATATACTATTGGTGATCAAGTGGGTGGGTGCGATCGCCAACAAGTTGCAAATATTTTAATCCAGAGAAAATTTATTTTATAACCCTTGCTTCTTATAAAAAAAAAAATTAATAAAACCCATCGAGAGTCTCGCTGCTGTCATAAAAAGGAAAACCATATCCGTTTAAAAATTTCAGAATCTAGATATATTATTATATATCCAAACCAAAAACCTTCTACAACCTTCTCGAAAGTATTGGAAATTTTATCCAATATACAAATTTTTTTGGCACTCTAATGAATTTAGGGCAAAATCACAAATTATATTTCTAAATTCGTTTTAATTTTCTCTTTTAGTTGCTTATTGTGACTGACTGGCCTGCTGGTTGAAGAGATTTTCAAATGTCCAATGATTTGAGGCCAGCTAACACAAAATCTTTGCCAAACGTCATTTGAGTTACTAGATAATCAAAAAGTTGACCAGTTAGGTCTTTTTGACTCCTCCTAGGTTAGGTTTGGTCTCCGGTCAGGGAGCAATGGCAGCCAAAGCCTGCATGCATGCACCTTTCTTTCTCCGCACAACTGCGTGGCGAATTGTGATTGGCTATCAATGGTGGGCATGCACGTAAGTCATAAACGTGTCACTTGCTAAACTACTAGGTAAGGCGCCTAAATGTCAGTTTTATTTGAGCTCATAAGACTTTGAGTAGTCAGATGAAATCGCCAGCTCCTTTTTATTAGCCCGAATCTGCCCTCTAAACAATTAAAATATTACAGAAGAGTATGCATCTTTTAGGTACAAGTGGGCTTCTTAGAAATTGGTGTGACATAATCTGTCACTTTAGCAAAAGATATATATTAAATATTTTTTTATATGTACGAAAAAATTTATATGGGACATGTGTTATATGATTATTTAATGAGTATATATCATGTGTTAATCAATAAATTTAACTTTCCATTATAGTTGATTAATTTCAAATTTAGTATATAATTGGACATGTCATATGCGATCGTCCCACACAAGTCTTTCCCTAATAGTTGGAACTGAAATTACTTACAAGTGCGCAAACAAGCAATCTCTATACCCAATAGGGGGTGAATTGGGTGATGGCCTAATATTTCAGAATAATAAATCTTTTCGATTTTATGCTACTAAGCTAGTAGCTTTACCAATTAAGTTTATCATTCAATTTCTCATTCACAATATATCACATAAATGTAAGTTTCTAATTACTATGCAAATGCAAAAATAAACTTGAGATAATTAAAAGTTAATGGATAGAGAAATTGACACCGGCGATTTATAGTAGTTCAGCCAACTCTTTACCTACGTCCACTCCCCCAAGCCACGCTTGAAGATTTCCACTAAGTTGAATCCTCAACTTACACTGAATTTTTCGTGGCTCACTCGCAACCAACACTACAAGAAAATATAGAATTAGCGACGGAATAATCCGTTTCAAAACTTAGAAACGGAATAGCGACAGAATTGAAATGGATTACGACATTAGCTACGGAATTTAACGACATGATAAAATTCTGTAACTAATAATGGCGGCAATAAAATCGCGGGAAAAATACAATGGAATAGCTACAGATTTGCGACGAGACGGATTTACAAATCTGTCTCTAAATAGCGACAGATATAGAATCTGTCTCTAAATAGCAACGAATTTGTAAATCTGTCGCTATGTACAACGACAGATTAACGAATCTGTCTCTAAATAGCGACGAATTTGTTAATCTGTCTCTATATATGTATTTTTTATATTGTACTTTTTTAAACATTATAACATTTATATAATAAAATTTTAATTTTACTATTGTTTTGTTTATTTTATAATTTAAATAATTAATATATTTATTTTATAATTTTACTAATATTATTTAAAATAAAATTAATTTCTTTAAATTTTTTTTTTAAAAAAAAAAACAAATTGGAGACGGAATAGAGACGGACAAATTAGAAACAGAAATATTTCGTCTCTAAATAGAGACGGATTAGAGACAGAGTTTCCGTCTCTAACTAGCGACTGAATTTTTCGTCTCTAATAATAGCAACAGAATTTTCCATATCTATTTAGCGACAGATTTTTCCGTCTCTAATTGGAGACGAAATTTTCGTCGCTAATTAGAAATGAAAAATTAACCATAGCAACTGCGTCTCTAATGAGATATGGATTTTCCGTCGCTAATTAGAGACAGAATAAAGCCTGTCGCTAAATTTAGAAACGGAAAATATTAGTTTGTCGCTATTTGTTTGGCGACAGGGATATAGAAACGAAAATTTTACGTCTCTGTTCCATCGCTATTTATGGTTTAGCGACGAAATAGAGACGAATTTTTCCGTCGCTAACTCACTATTTTCTTGTAGTGCAAGAGTTTTATCCCATCGGTTCACTCCAAACCTTCACACAAGAGTTTTCTAATGGCTCACTCTTAAACTCTTACAATGAGTTTTGTTCATAGGCTTACTCACAACCTTTACACAAATTGCCCTTTTGAGAACACTCATTCAACAAATGGACTTTCCAACCACAAGTGTTTAAAATATGGAAGTTTTACAACTCACTTGGGCACTCACAAAAGATAAGAAGATTAATATTGTGAGTTGCTAACCCAAGTAAACTAAGCTGACTACAAATGATATGAAAGTGTAGTGTGTGAGCTTGAGTATGAGAGTGAGTGATAATGAAGATTTTGTAAACTCTCTATTTTTTCTTGTTAGAGAATATATGAAGGTTCAAAAAACTTGGAGAAAATAAAATAGAGACTCAATTTATAGAGAAAATGAAAGCATTCCCTAATATTTGCGTTGAGGTCGGTATTCCGGTCTGCCATTACAATGGCTATAAAATATTACCCTTTGACACCGGTAAGCGTAAACAAGACTGGGTTATTGATCGGTATGGATCATGCTGATTTTTGAGAGCATGTAAAATGAGAAGATTGATCGGTATAATACCGGTATGCTCTAGTCTGATTCCAGTAAGGGTGCAAACTCCATACTGACTGGTATGTGTGACTAGTATGGAGTATACCGGTGCCAGAGGCGATGCAAAACTGCTCAGAATAAAGCATGGGTACCGATATGCCGGTCTCAATGCCAAAATCTCAAGATTCTAAAGTTAAAACTATTTTTCACATGACCCTAATGCATATATGTGAATGTAAATATGTCATATGAGCTTAGAGACTTAAATTAACAACTCATTTTATAAAGAAAGCCCTGAACTAAGACCACACAGGATATTCTTCATTTAAGCTCTTGAGTCTTCACATTCATTGTTCTTCATCACCAATTATTTCGACATCTTTTTGTAATGTTCGCTAATGTACGTCAAAGACTTCTAGTATTGCATACCATCTTGCGAATATGTCGCTAACAGGAACATAAAAAAAGTTTTCTTTTATCAATAGATGGTGGTTTATTAACTTTTTGACACCCCCTCCTTATAAGTGGATGAGTTCTACCCATAAATTATAATACTTAGTTTGTAGAACTTTGGTAATTTGAAAATAATACCAACCGACCACTTGTTCTTTAGAAGCATTCAAAACAAAGGATTGTCTCAGTGGTAAAAGTCTTTGGCTTTAGTGGTTTAATCTCTCTCAGATTCAAGGTTCGAATCCCACTGGGTGTATTTCCTTGGAGCCATGTCTTATGGTGTAAAAAAAACTAGTGATTTACTCTAATCTGTGATGGAAAACTTCCGAGGACACATGGCATCAATCTCGGAGATTAGTTGAGGTGCGTGTAAGCTTGCTCGGAGATCTGGTTATCAAAAATAAAAACTTATTGTGATAATTTATATCGTACCGCAAGTGTACGGTGTCAAGTTTTAGTATAAATATGAGTTAAGAGTGTCGAACCCACATGAATTGTGTTAACTCGCACTAAATACTACAATTGATAATCATAACTTTATTTAGACGATAATTAAAAAAGATTTAATTAAATAAATAATATATAAAATAATTATATAGGAGGAACTAATACAATAAAGATTCTAGAGTCCGATTTCACCTAGCTGTCACCTATGTATTTGTCATGCCAATTAATCTTTGTTCAGTTATATTGTTTATAAGTCAAGACTCTGAAAATATCCACTCTCTCTCTCGAGTATCAGTGAAAATATCATCAACTACAGACTTCGATATCTCTATAAAAATCTAGTAGTTAACAACTCGTTACGCTTTGTGATTCTATATTAACGACTTCAAATGAACTTATATATTCTCTCGAACTCTATAAAATTCCTAGGTTATATTCTCTAGATCTATTCAAAATCTCATCTCTCGAGTGATAGATTCCAAACTTGTATCATCATATTTGTGGCCAGCAAACACAAAGCATTAAACTCAAGAGAATACAAATAAACTTAAATAAAACTTTATAATAATCAAAATAGCAAAACAACACAAAAGTTCAAGCATCAATTACATAATCCTCCTCTAGAATTAAGGAGTAGTTCATGGCAATAGATACAAACAATGATAAACAAGTCATGAATCTAATGGAAATCATTAGAGTTCTAAGAAAGAAACAATAAGATAAAACCTGAATTGAATCTCTTCCTCTTCGGACGTCACCGC